>JAAGNO010026551.1:152957-186811 GCA_033439905.1 Ceryle rudis
TTAAGAATATCAATCCAAGAATATAGACACAGTGCACTTGCTGTTATTTAAACCAATAGAGAATATACTTACAAGGTAGGCAGAAAAAATAAAAGCTGTTCATTTGCTTCACTAAGTCAGTGAGTAAGCTTTACATTTAGACCAAAGTGCTGCCGAACCCAAAGTTTTTTAATTTACAGTTTTCTAGAAAGAGATGCAGAGAAGAAATAAAGAAGAAATATGGCATTTTGAGAGAAAGCATCATGTAAGTTCAATTTTTTATTCTTCCTGAAACATTACATATTTGTGGATTGCAAGCTGGTCCTGCTGCTTCTTGTCAGAGTGCAGCCCACTGTCACTGTGGGTTACATAATAAAATGGCATTTGAATAATTCTCTGCATCCACTGCACTTTTTAATGGTAGCTAGGAACTCTTTCCTGTAACAGGAGGGGTGGGAAGGGATTCTCATGGAACAGAATGAAGAATCTGATGCACAAATAATTTAATTTGTGGACTTGATGTTGGTCATATAATAACACGCTTCTTTCTGTACAGACAACTTTCTGTAACCTGCTATGATTTGTGAAAGGCTTCCACATTTTCTACCTCATCCATATTTTATTCTTTCAGAATTAGAAACATACTGAATACCAAACTACTGTCCAATTGGGAATCAGCTTCAGGTCTGAGATATCCTGGCTTTTGTTAACCTTAAAAATGTGGGTATTTCAGGAGAACAGATTTTTTTCTGCACTATCAAATCTGGGACCTAACTTTACAGATCTCAGGAGGAAATCTAAGAAGCAACTCCTCACAGTCAGTGAAGATTTTTCTTTTTCCTTCCCATTTCATTTCCGAACCTAACTTCTAACCTTGTATCTAACTTTGACCCACTATTCCTACTTTTGAAGCACAGGCAGTAGGATACAACATGCACTGATACTGACTTTGCTGAATAGGTTCCACATGGAAGCAGCCAACTCATCCCTCCATTTTAACTAGCTTTTCCATCCTTAATTATGTTATTATTTCCAGTGACTTGTTGCTTGGAGGTTCTCTGTATCCTTCCATGTTGATTTTGCGGGGGAATGTGGTGAAAATTTGAGGCAACGCGTTTAAATGGAAAACAAAGAAGTTATAGACAACATGACTTGGGCAAACATTAAAATTCACTGTAGCTGTGCACAACAATGAGGTAGTCTGACATGAGTGGCTTTAGGCACCTAAGTATGAAAAATAAACAAACAAAAACTTCCTGTGTGCTTAGGTAAAAGAAAAGGGAGGAAAATGTGAGATTAAAGGAATATACATCTTTTTACCAAAGCAGTATTCTCTGCCTTGGTGTAGAGAAGATTTTGAGATAGCTTAGATGTAGAGAGATAGCTTAGATGGATGAACTTCAGCTTCTTTTGTTTCAGAAGCCTGGGAAGAAGTCTTAAATTGTTGTTCGAAATCTATGTGTAGCCCATAGGGCATATGAAGCTCTCCCAGAATTTTCTGTCAGATTAAAAACACTAGCACTTTTCTGGTTATTTTAATCCCATGTTGGTTAAGCAGCACAGCTTCAAGAGCTGCAGACAAAGAGGACACAAAATATACTTGTGAAGAAGAGCTCATCACTGCCTGACACAGAGGTGTCTAGAGTATTACAGGCTATAAATACCTAATATGGGAAAAGATGACTTACAGTGAAACAAGAGCAAGAAGATAAGGCTGAATAAAAGAAAAGTAAGGATAAAGATCAATAGCAGTTCTTAAAGGGAAACCGTCTGCTAGGGTTTGGTACAACCCCTGTGGGGAATTAGTCCCCCATGGTCTCTAGCCATGGCACTGCACACAGAATCATGCACCGTGGTGAAGATACTCAGGCCATTTGATGTCAAATCCCAAGTCCATCACAGCTTTCTTGAGTGACTTGGGCATGTCAGCTCATGCATCACAAGAGACAGATGTCTCAGACCAAATCCTGATTCAGCTCCCACCCACATTATTTAAAAGCAAGCAAAAGGTTACCTCAAGCTTCTAATACCTGCTAAAAAAGAGCTTGAGTGGTTCTGGTACTCTGAGGCAAAGCCAAGAATTAGCCCATGTAATCTGGATGGTTGAGGCACAGGTGGGACCATGGGTGCTCAAACCAGGTCTGCCTTGGTGTCACGTGAAAAGGGTAAAGTAATTTGGCAGGAAATAACCCCCTCTGCGTTCCAGCTGGCCCTTAGATATCAGAGGGGCTGGGGGTGGCTAGGTGTAGATTCTGAGTGATGTCCAATTTGGCACTGTTAGTCCGGTTGCGTTCAGTCTCTCTGAACTCTCACAGCTCTGGGATTCAGCTCCCTATCCATCCGTGCTCCAGTCTCACGCAGACAGTAAGGAGTTGATGGCACCCGATGAGAGAACTTCTGCGACTGGCAGCATCAATAGTGCAGTTTATTGAGAGCAACAGAGATAAAAGTTCTTGTAGATTGCTGGTGATAAATTCACTGTCTGCAAAGCATGTGTAGGTACCAAATGCATTACATTAAAGAGCAGGTCAATAAAATGTCTTAAGTTTCCCAGAGATATACACAGAAAGTCCCGGTCTTACCCAAAGGCATCCCTATAGGGGGGAAGTGAGGTTCAGCCTGTTGACTAATCCCAGGAGTCAGATCAGTGATAGTATCTGCCCTGATTTGTCCACAATGATGTCTTCCCTGACATCCCTCCTTACTTAAACCATTTTTATAATAATTTTTTATCTTCAAGGTGGCACTTGAATGACTGTAGTCTAAATACCTTTGTTATGATTGGTGTAAATTTCCCTTGCTTTGCTTTCTCAAATTCATAGGAGTGGTTGCACTTTGGGATGGAGGTGTGTTTTGGTACAGTATGATGAGCAAAGTTCACACAAAGGACAGTACTTTGTCAAAAACTGAATCAAACAGGCAGCTTATCAGTTCTGTAGTACCATCAAGTTCCCATCTCTGCCAGAATCTCACAGGGCCTGGCTGTGGAATCTTCACTCCACTCCATACCCCGTGCTGCATGCAAGTAGGGTTGCCTAGGGAACTGTTGTGAAATGGATTCCTTGCATACCAGTTGCGCTTTACCCTGAAAGTGTCTCCGATGTTATACCTCTCCTTATGTGTCAACAATGCTGCACCTTTAATAAGATTTTAATTTTTAAGTCACCTCCAGTCATTATTCCACACTTGGTGATGTCTTTAGCTCAGCTCTGCCTGAGGGCAGGGCATGTGCTCAGGACCTATCTATGGTCAGCAGAGCAGAGAGGAAGCATCTGACCATTCAAGGGTCATTATAATAAACTTTAAAATGCAAAGGTGGCAGAAAGAAAAGACTCCACTTTGTTTCTCATCTGTATAAACTGGGCCACATACTAAGTGCCTAGGGGAGGACTCTATCAGGTAGACTTCTAGGGGGGCTGTGCATGAACCATTTATCAAGCAGCAGAAAATGAACTGTTTGATCCATGAACAAAGTGGTCCAACCTAAAGTGTACACAGATTGGCCAAACCATTGCAATGTGCATTTGTTCATTGACTACTAAAATAATTACTAAATACATCAAATATGAATTCCTGTAGGCTATAATCTACCAATGCCAGTGCAGATGTACTCCTACTCAGCTGCCTTACAGCTCTCTTCCATTTTTCCATCCTTCCCTAAACTGGAGGGGGCTATATACAACTCCTGGAGAAAAACAAGCTGTCCACCTGAGGACTACTAGAGCCTGAACACCAGTTGGTTTTATTTCCCTGCATTGCTATCAATATAAATTACAGAATTGTTAATGACAATACCCCTAAAGGATGGTTCTCCTGATCTGGCAGCAGCTGTTCCAGCATATCCTGGTACTTAAACATGCTTATTGCTCTGTGCGTGAATCAGCCTTTGATGTTTGCAGATGTAAATACAAGGCAGGCAAACAAAATCAAAGATCTTTTTAATTCCAGTGTTGTGCAGTCACCATGAGTGCTTATTGCATGAGCTGTACATGACCAAGAGTTTGCTGTTGTTTCTTTTTGTTTTTAGATATATGAATCATTGCAGGCCAGAATCAGGCGATGAGGCCACTGTAGGTTGTGACTAGTGTGGTTCTGGTAGATACTCACTGCAGGGTGAGGGCTTTCCAGCTGTCCACAGTTCATTCTATGTGTACAGGACAGGTGCTAACCAAGAAGGAAGATGGCTGTGGATTATTTTACTAGACCAGAAAGCCCAGTCCCAGAAATCCCAGCAGTCTTCCTAGGCAAGGCCGGTGCTAGTGTAATTCTAGTGCAATAGTTTGGGCTTGGATTGCTCTAAACTGGAGGTTTAAACAGGAGCACAGGTCACACATGAAGATAGGAGCTATCTATTTATAATTTTGCTTCTTGCTTTATACTGTGAACAGAATTTCTCTGTGCTGTTTTCACGATGTCCAGCACACCAGTGTTCTCCAAACCTCTGGTCCAATACGGCCATTAATGAGAGTTTGTGTGCATGTCCTATGTTCTGGCTGCTCTGTGCATCTACTTTGCTGGTTTACATTCCATCAAGAGTGGAGAATCTGGTCATACCTGCTCTAGAAAAATTTGTGGACAAACTGAAATAGCTGCTTCCATCAGCACAATCTGGAAAAGTGCTTGTGATGACAACAGAGATAATAACAGAGGGCTTAACTGATTCCTCCTCCTGACATGGTACTTCATTTGCACTAAAAGCACAGATCTTATGCTAGCAGCCTTGTACTGGGTCAGCTGTGCTGATGTCAGTGTAAGCCCTGAGATTTATGACTCACAGTTACTGAGCAGAGGACCTCTGATTGTTTAGGATGTGGCCTTTCCCCAGATGTTTGCTGTTAAAAGTGAAAAGCCAGGCTGGACTCACATGGCACCCAGGCCAGCTGGCTGCATGGCTACCTGCAAGGGTTGTAGCAAGGGCTGCTACCCACTTCCCCATGTTTACATTTACAGCTTTCTTTCATGGCTACTCTGGACGCAGTCTGCTGGGTCCTCATGGCAGGAAAGCCACAAGGTGTTCTCTGCACTGCTGCTGGCAGAGAGCCTGAGTGGGATTGTCACTCCTGTTAGTGGCAATTACTCCTACGGTGTGAGATTCTCAATAAGGTAACAGCGCACCTTGCAGTACTTGAGCCCATCTTAATATTAAGAGGAAACGTGACTGTCTCATGCAAAGTGCTTTCATGGCTGGTTCTCTTGTTATTGCAACATGGATGATCTTTCAGCACTTGATTGCTCGTCACAGTGGTGTATTTCAGAGTGGGAGGGCTTGAGAGATGCTGGCTGTGGTTTCTGCTTTGGGACACCACTGCCTTTGGTGAAGCTGTACAGGCAGTATCTGTCTTTAGAAATTGCCAGGCTAGAAACATTAATGCTGCAATTTGCAAGAAAGAAACTGAGAACTGCTTAAGGGAAAAGGAAGAAACTCAGGAAGCTTCTTACACCTGAAGAGCCATTTCTAGATGGCTGAAGAAAAACAATGTTGATGCAGTGTGAAATAAAAGCAAACGTGATCATTGAGACCTTCAAGGGGAAATATGCATACTGTTTGTGAAAAGAAAAGAGAAGCCAAGCACTCTGGTGTGTTGCAAAGGTTTCTATACATGCAGTCATAAATATCTCTGGCCTATAGTCAGCATAATATTTTTGAGGTTTGTAAAGGCCATGTCATTTAAAGAAGAGAAAGGAACTGAAGAAGCAATGTCAGTGTAGGAGATAGGAGACTGGGAAGGAAATAATTGTGTTCACCAAATCTCTTTGATATGTGCACCAAAAAGACACCAGTAAATTATGTTTTTATTAGGCATTGCTTCCCACTAGAGCCCTTTTGGCTGGGTAGCCCTGACTGTAAAGTACAACTGTTATCATGCTGGGATAATAGTCAATATCTATTCTTCCAGTGTCAGATGTAACCTCATACCAGACAACAGCTCTGGAGCTGGGCAATGGAAAACAGATACAGTCATTTTCAAATCTGAAAACTCAGTCTCCAAAATGTCAGCTTTATTTTAGGCCTATGATACTTTCCATCAGCTATAATGCTGGTGTACAAATTCATATATGTGCTCAGGACATGGAGAGCAAAAGAAGGAAACACAATGAGCAAAGCCAGACTGAGCACACCCCTTCTTTTTTTTTTTTTTTTCTCTGGCAGTGCAGAAGGGGCTGAATTCACAAGGACACAGGTAGGTCCTGCAACAACAGTAAAAGAGCTCTCAAAGGAATTTATAAAAGTAACTGACTTATAGTAAACATTTTTTTTTCTTTAGCTCTGACTACGCAACAAATGATAACATGAAATCAAACATGACATCCTACCTTCAGGACTTGACTCTGACAGATGGAGCCGCGTTTAAATAGCACCATGTTGCCAGTTCCAATAAAGCAAAATACACAAAAGCTAAAATCTAATGGGAGAACTAAAAATGTTCAGCTCTTGGAAGTAGACCAGAAAAAGGTTGGAGCAAAGAGCATGCAAGGGAAAACTCTTACACCAAGATCAAAGTAAAAAGCTTGTCACCAAATCAGGAACCCAGAAGGACCAAGAAATGTATTTCTGAAGGGCTGGAACTTGATATTATGAAAGGAAGCTCAAATATTTCAAGACATGGAGTGTCAAGGTGCAGATGTATCTAGATTCCACTTTATGGATAAAAATGGGCACTTCCAAGATTCTTACTAGCACTGAGCACAGTTTTTACTGGAGATATCATCTCTTTTTGGTGAACTCTGAGATCACCTCCTGGTGTCAATCAACAGAGTTCCATTGTAAGCACCATATGAATTCCAAGTTTTGTTCAGTGAGGATCTCAAAGCCCACAGCAAGAATAAGCCTAGGGGTAGCTTTGAGACATCTGTGTTAACTATGAATTTGAATCATTAAGAACTTCTGAAAGTGTAGACATAAGCCTGTTTTGGAAACAAATTGCTCAGACTTCATGGCTTCTGTCTTTGTTACAGCATTTAATGTTCTGCTCAAGGTCTCAGCTTCCAGTTCTTGGCAAATATACGAAAATTTCAGCTTCTGTTAAGCCCTTGGAATTGTGCAAAAGAAACAAGTAGGCATTGACTGAACCTTGACGATGAAAATAAGAATCAGAAGGCAAAAAGTAAAAAATTGTAATTTTTAATTGAAATCTCATGGTTCTGAAGCTTCTGGCATCAGATTGTTGAATTCTTTGGGCTGGCAATACTGTCATGTGGCTCAGGAGAGCTGAGTGAGCAGTGATTTTTCAACAAGAATAGCCAAATCTGCTTTTCTAGGCATATTAAAAGTTTCAAAATACACACCATCTACTGACTATTAATGACACCTTTTTTTCCCGAAATGCATGAAATTAAGTGATATCGATTGCAAGCACACAGAGGAGAAAAGAGCAAGGGACTCCTGCCCTTCACCTGTTGTAAAAGTTCAATTGAAACAGCTTTTAAGAACATAGTAAATCTTTCTATCCTCATGTAAGCTAGGCATGAAGATACACTTTGTTAATGACAGGAAACCATTAAGTGCACAAACACGAGACAGAAAAGGAATGGAGTTGCTGGTTCTACCATTCTGGTTCAGATTGGTCGGCAGCTTTGGGATGTTCAGATAACCAGCATGAAATGCGAACCCCCTGGCTCAACATGCCCATTACATTGCACACACAGTGCTCTGCTCTCAGTCATGAGAAACATCTGTGGCATCTTGTAATGAGTGACTGATGCTTATGCTGTGTTCTTTTACATTACATAAAGGGCCTAGGCAGTCATCCTCCTTCTGCGAGAAAAAATTCAAACCAGGGCTGTCAGTGACATGTAAGCCACTATATTCCACTATTCATCAGAAACCACATAAATTATAAGTCTTGATCATTAAGTATTTACAGGTTGAGAAGGTTTCATTTTTAGTTGACCCAGACGTGGTGCTTGCCCATCATATGAGGCTTTTTTTGTAAGCAGGTGAACTACATTTGCTTATATCTTCTATTTGTATTTGCAAAGTTCAGGTAACGTTTTTGGATACCTCCCCTCCTTCTTTATTTAGAAGACTTATCAGTGAAATATTTGAATCTGAAGGATTTGCTCTGTAGTATTTCACAATTACTTTGTGGGATCAGAAGTATTTGCTTAGTTCAACTAAAATTATTAAGCAGTGTAGCTTATTCAATCTGTTTATGACAGCAACAGTTGCTGGGGGGATTCATAATGCATCAGATAACAAGTACCTGATGCTGTAGGAATATATATTATTCCTGGATTAAATGTATCATAACAAGGGCACGTGAGGAGACATGTCTAGCCCTAGAGGCAGCTGGGACACCTTAAGGCTAATTGCTGGCTGCCTTAGAAAATTGGTATAACCTGCACCTTGTGGAGGGTGGGGTGGAACAGGTGGTTAGGGATCATTGTAGGAGGGCAGGTTTGGAGGGAGTGTGGAAGATAAGGGTGGTGTTTAGAGGAACAGTATTTGAGATGTGAGAGTAGGAACTGTTTCATAGTGCTTTCTAAGATATGTGGTGGACCCTTCAGTAATCCTCTGTGGTGAGAGGAAGTAAAGGATGGTGCTTGGTGAGCTACCCACTGCAAGGTAAGGGATCTCTTCTACTGAATGTTACATCTTTACATACAGGTATCTTGTCTGTTTGTAAAATGTCTTTCTTGGCACTTATTTGTATTTTTGTATCTTAGAAGTGGATTAAAGTAGATTATATGCTTATTAATGATTTAATTTTAAGAGTATGCAGAAGCCTATCTAAAGAGAGCCCACAGCCCTTATGCAGGGACAAATGAGAAACAAAGCTTACTTTATTGGAAAAAAGTGCTGTATCAGGATTGCCAGAACAGCTCACAACTATATAATAAACAAGTAAGTCATGAAGGAAACTACTGCGCCAAAAGGGAATTTCCGGGTTGTACCATGGAGGTCTGGATTCAATTAATAAAGCTGGAAAAATCCCTTCATCTTTGAACTTGTTCTAAGCAAATGGAGTTTGGGAATTTTGTTGTGAATTTCTCTGCCTTTGGAATTGCTGGTTTTGAGATACAGCCATGGCTTGGGCTCCCCTCTGTCTTTACTCTTGTATTTACATATTGTCCCGATTAGGAGTATAAATTGTAGTTTACACATCAAATGACCAAAAGAGAGCAAGCAGTCGGGGGCTGGAGTCAAAGGGGGTGATTCTTGCAAGTGACCTATAAAAGTAGCACTTAAACTTTTCTACTGACTTGTGTGTGGCAGTAGCACAGAAACATATTTCATTGTATTAAGTCCCACATCTTTGTGTGAATAGTTACTGCTTTTGCCTTGTCTTAATCTGCATTGCTTTTATTTACAATAACCAAAAAGTGAAGTGGAGGAATTGATATTTCCCCAGGCATAATGTTACTTTTTAGCACAGTTATGTAAGTTAAAAAAAAAAAAAGCCACTTTCATCTAACAGTGGCATGCTAGAAAGAGTCAAGGGGGAAAAACACAATTTCACTGTAACTTAACAGAAACTGATGTAAGATGCAATATATAATTTTCCAACCCCATCGTGTCAAAAGCTGACACAGAACCATCATCTTGAAGGCTTTTCTTGTATTTGTTCATACATTATATCTGCTTGTTATTAAACTTGACTTTTCTTCCAGAATTATTACATTGATTCATTTGTTCCTTTCCTCTCACCTCTAAAAATCACTCAATAGTGAAACTAATAAAATGAAAAGCTTTTCTTGGACAAAAATAAGAGCTATTACACCCTTTAAATTGCCTCCTGCTTTCTATCTGCCTGCGAGATTTCTTGTTTCTATTGGTAGAAACTATAAAATAATTGAGGCCAGATTTCTGGTGGTTTTTTTTCAGTTATTTCATCTTTACTTCAACTGAAGTCTTTTGTTGAGCATTACTAGATCTTCTGAATTTTTTATTGCAATAACAGTTACTTCTTCCTCAAAATTTTTAGTACAAGGACAAGTTAGTTGGAGCCAAAGATGTAATTTTTGTATTGCAGCATAAGGAAACAACTCCTGGCTTTTAGATAACCCTCTATAAACTTTCATTCTATTACAATTCCTTCTAAGGTAGTTTCATTTGTATAATCAAAGTCTGAATAACCTAGATAAAATATTATGCATGATTAAACATCTGGAATCTTGGTGGCAAAGCAGGAGGAAACCACATCATTATTTTCCTTCACGCCAGTACTGAGAGGATAAATGCTACCCTGATACAATGGCAAAGCTTTTGGGGCTGGATTCTCTGTGAGGCTGCTGTGTTTTACTCCTTGGTACCTGTGTACTGTGGGTTGCTGAAGATCTTCTAGGATTCTTTTGGGATTCTGCTGATTTTTAGGGATGCTGAGTGTGCGTATAAGTTTAAATCAAATCTGCATTATTACTAGTAGCTCTAAGCACAAGAGCTGCATTGTACTCGATGTTAAGGTACCAATGAAAAAAATAAGTGAAACTCGGATTTCTATTACTATTTTTCAAATTCATCACTGATGTGATTAAGCAGCAATTCAGCAGAACTTTTGTTAGGTGGAATAAACTGCATTTCTCACACCTGTCCTCCAGAAAGCTGCTTTGGTGTAGAACTCCATTTACTTATCATTTCAAGGCGAGTGAGCTTTAGAAACAGCCTTTCTTCCAAGAACTGAAATGTTCTTCAGCTGTGTGGTTTTGGTGATAAGTGCACAAGCTGTGAGGGCTACAATCCTTTAACAATCAAACCAAAGCACTAAAGACAACCTGCACAGTTGGGCATCCCACAGGTTGTGATTTGCCTGGGTCCCTGTGTGTGTGCTTAAGAGTTGTAAAGAACTATGGGACACAATGAATAAAGTATTTTCCAGTGGCTTTTTATTACGTGACCCTCATGTAGCAATTGCAGTAAGTCTGACATTGACCAGCACCTGTTCCATGAAGCTTTTCCTTTGGCACTGTTCCCCTTCATAGATGGACAGTGCTCCCACCTTACCTATTTTAAGGTGTCAGGAGATTAACTGAACAGAGGAGGACTAATATTCCATGGTGCAGGGGGAGGGCAATTGCTTCTTGCAACTTAATTTGCAGATCAGAATATGAATACTGTGCAAGATATGAAGTATTTACTCCTCTTAGAAGCATAGATAAAAAGTATTGGTAACTTTAATAGGGAAAAATTATCTTAAACTATTTTATACTTCCATAGACTTCTTTAAGAACTCAAAATTTACATATGACAGAAAACCAGTTTGGGCAGAAGAAATGTGTAATATTTCCTCCCTAATATTTCAGTTTAAGAATGCTGTTCCTGTATTCAAATATTTAGTGAATTTATATGTTCTTTAGATGGAAATATTTTTTTCCCTAACTTACTCTGCTGCTGTCATTCCTCTCAGTGTACTTGGTGACAGACTGTGCATACACTGTATACAGTAACATACACAGGAGATGTAGACTCTATTAATAAATAGATGCCACTGGATAAGGATTGTTTTTTACAGGATGCTCCATTAGACCCTCTTAATATTGCTTTTCCTGAGGGTCTGTCAACACTGCTGTTACAAGCCCTGCCCTGAGGCATACCAGGCTTCTTCATTCACATCGAGCTGCAATTTGCTGTTCTTTTCAGCTTAAATGCAGCAGATTTCTTTTGAAATTCATTTTACTCATTTTTATATCTCAAGAAGGTTAAGGCCTAAAGGTAGATCTCTAAATGCATATTTAGGTACCTAAATGGAGCAGGCTGTTCCCAGCACTTCTGCAGCAGGTAAGCTGGTCTCCGTTAGGTACTAACCCTGAATTTAAAGGCTCAGTCTTGCAGACTTGAGTCCCTTTCTTTAAAGGACCCCAAAAAAAGGAAGAAAATGCCCTTCTATTTTAGTATCTCAAGTTATCTAGTGTTTCAATTTTTCAAGGAACTTACTTAACACCTGTTATGCCCTGTTTTTCTCAGTCCCACCTGAGTATCTGATTGTGAACAGCTGCATTGAAACTTGCATTTTGGAGCTGTGACTTTGTGTGTGAAACTTGAGCTGTCATGCGTCTGGTCATAAACTCTACCCACAGCTCTGCAGGCAGGTTTGCTGGGTGCAGATTGATGCTTGCTCTCCTCTGCAGCTTGGGAAAGACATCTGAAGTGGGAGTATTGTACTCCAGGACTTGCCTATTGTTCATTATACTCTTGGTAAATTTTCAGCTTCCAATTATTGCACTTCATATTTTTATTCTTTGGGGACATATAGTAATTGAAGGAAAGAAAATAGAGCTTTTACAGAGGATTTTATTAATTAAATTGTATTTACTCATTGACAAATCACAGGAAATATGGCCAAAATAAGGCATCTGTGCACAATTGTGCTAGCAAGGATTCCTGCCACTCGTTGTAGAAACCTCTCCAGCTTGTGCTGCTGCTTCCTCTTAGCTTGCTTATATCTGCTGGCAGTGTGTTGCTCACTAAGCGCTTTCTTCCAGTCTTCTTTGAACTTAAAGCTAACTACTAAAAGCCAACTCTAGTTCCTTAGTTGCAGTCTTTCTTTCTTCATTGCTCCAATGCATGTTCTTACAGGGAAGCAGAGCAGATCTAAACTCTTGCAGTTTATTTCCATTTGTTCTGATTTTCCCCCCTTGAAAATGAGTTGCTTATAATAATTGCCATCAGCTATTTCTGGCCTGTAAGGGGTAGTGCATATTACACTATGTAGCTGACAATTGTGCATTGAAATAGTCAACAAACATGGGAAATGTGCTTATTTAAGCTTATAACATCCGTTTGATATCCTGATATTTCTTAAATGGTCAAGATTTACATCTATAAATAACATTTATGAATTTGAATAAAATTTAATATGAAAATTTAGTATGACTTTTTTGACCTCAATATGCGGTTTAAGTCAATACACTGGATGGTTTATTTAAACTTAGTAATTATGAACCATGAATTACTGCAGGGGGATTTCCTGAGCAGTCTGATCTGAGTAAAGGAAATCTATGTGATCAATGTACGATGTGAAAAATTTCTGGTCTCTAGAATAAGTGTTTTAAACAAAGTAGCATCTGTTAAATCAGAATTGGTTTGTGCAATAGTCATTCTTGCTTTCTTCAAAACAGGATGTAACACACTTGCCAAACAAAATCCATTAGCCATGGGGTTGACCTCTACCAGCTAGAAGAGTCCATGTTTTGTTGATGGTGCCTGCAAGAACTCTGGCAAGGAGAACCTTGTAGACCCCTAAAGCAATAGCTCAATCTCAACTCAGAATGATGTTATCTAAGAGAATTGAGGTTTTCTGTCTAGGAGGAATTTTCAATCAGACAAAGGTTGTGTAGGCAAAACAGGGTTTTGAAGGTCTCATTGCTTTTAATCAAATCTGTATTGTTCTTCAGCAGGCAGGTTGTGTTAACTAATTTAATTCTTTACCCTGTCTGTGAAATTAAAGAAACCTACAAGAGTTTAAGGTTCTGACTTTGACAACTTAACATGTGAGGCAGGGCGTTCATTATGACTTGACTCAGTAGCACTGGTGAAATTGTTCATGGCTTAACAGTTACTCAGTAGAAGGACTATGAGTGCTGCCATTGATTAACCTCTTTGTATAACCTTGCATGAATAGACTCTTCTCTCGCAACTCCTCTAGGCTGAATTTGGTACACAAGAACTAGGAACATATTTAAAAGCTTGAAATCATGGTCAGCCTTTCCTCTTCTGTCCCTGGGTGCAATACGAAGAACCCTTTTGTGTTTAGGCTTGGAGGAGGAATTTTACATTGCTCTAGTGTTTAGCAGGTGGTGCCTCATGCCTTTGTATCCACTGAGCCTTTTGGGACTTTGTGGTTTAGAGCAGACGTGCATTATCATTACCCTTGATGGACACATTTCTTTTCAGAATGTGTTTTGAAAACGTGCAAAGCTCTGCCTAATAGAAGTTCTGCCTGATGTGCACATAGGCTGATTATACTGCGTACCAATAAAAAGAAAAAATTGGTCAGTTTTGCAAAACATCTTTGCTCTATCTGCCATATCCACTATCAAAAATGTCTCTTGGAGGGAAATTAGGAATCCAATTTGAAAGCAGTCAAAAGGCATAAATCTTATGCAGCCCAGAGGCTGATGAGTAAGAGACTGCTTTGTACTGAAGGTGTGTTTAGATGTCTGCAAGCTGGCAGCTTTTTTGACACATCAAAAGGGAAAGATTAAAACCAAATTTCTTTGGGTAGAGATCTTTGGAGGAAAAGATGTTCCTAAACAGATAGTATCACTATCTCTGGCACAGATGTTGCCCCAGTTTCCAATGAATTAGGCAGATTTTTGGGAAAAGCTGGATCAGCCCCTCAGTTGTCCTCATCAGCAGCAAGGCTGTGCAGTTCAGGAGTATGATCTTTGTAATGAGCTGAACTAGCTGATTAATGAAAAATGCTGTATTCTCTTAATAGGAATTATTTTGAACTGTCTTCAGCTCATGCCACTTGAGGCAGTGTGCATCTAATGCCAGCTGATGTGAAGCCCAGAGCTAAGGCTGTCCCTGGACTTGATGGCCCCAGGTGATGTCACTGTCCGTCTCAGTAGTGTGGGGCAGTAGTTGTTCTTCTAGATAAGGGTTCACCCTGATTCTGCCTGATCAGTAACTGTACATTGGGCTGACCAGCTTGTTTTGGACATCAGATTGCAGTGAATGTGGGGTGGTGGAGGAAATGCTCATGAAGATGCTTGGGAATTAGGGCTCAGCATTTGGCACTGGGAGATAAGTGAATGCACTTGTAAGCAGATGTTTCAAGTTTCAGTCAGAAAATTATCTTGATATTTCTAAATTTAGAAAAATTATGTTGGGATGTGTAAAATCTTTTCTAAGCAACTTTCACCTTTCCACCCACCACTCACGCCCCGTTTCCGCCCCACCCCCCCCCCCCGGGGGAACGACACTAAGCTTGTTAGGTGTTTTTTTTGGCTTTCTTTTCTTCCCAAATGTGGGTATTTATTATGTAGTTATGCCTATAGACTAGACACAGAAATTCAATTAACAGCCTTAAAAGAACCAGTTTTTTGTTTTCACATGAAAGAAATGTAACTGAACCAACACTGAAATTAAAGGGACATTTTGTGTGACAAATTTATGAGGTTAATATGTAAACACCCCTAGGTACTCAAGGAGAGGCATGTAACCAAAATGTAACAATGACCATCACTTTAAGGTGATTTCTAAACCGTTCAAACGGTAACTTTGTTACTTAAGTCTATTTGAAAAATAACTACATTGAATACATAAGTGAACAATCAAGCACTAAACAAAGACAGTTTATTATGAGTTTATAAAGTCACGGGCACTAAACTGACACATACACTGAACCTAGATTTGCTGAGTATGTCTGACAGGTTCTGCAGGGCACGCAGGTGAATCTGAACATTAAAACACACACACAGAAGCGTCCTCTCTGCATGAATGAGAAGGGCTGATGTTGGAAGAGAACCTCAAAATCTAGCATCATGAGCAGGAATACCATGCTGGTTACTATGCCCTTTTCCCAGTGAGGGTCAGGTCAATGCTTTCATGTCACTACTGGCTTAGTATTCTGCAGATACATTTTTACTCTTCCTGGGAGAAACAGCTTAACAAAAAAAACCCTAGAACAACCTTCTCGGTTTCTACAAATCTGTTGTTCTGCCCTGACTTCTCAATATGTGATCTGGTTAGGACCACATGAAATAGCATAGAAATTTACAATAGAAAGTACTGGTAAATCATTTAAAGTCACAGTGTTTCATAAAATAAATATATTCATGCTTGCCTAAAGAATAAGGACAGCTAGAAGACACAGAATATTAGAATCACAGAATAGTTTAGGTTGGAAAAGACCCTTAAGATCACTGAGTCCAATCATTAACCTAACTGTACCAAGTGCACTGCTAAACAATGTCCCTCAGCACCATATCTATATGACTTTTAAACCTCTCCAGGGATGGGGACTCCACCACTTACTTCCCTGGGAAGCCTGATCCAGGGCTTGACAACCCTTTCAATGAAGACATTTTTCCTGATATCCCACCTAGACCTACCCTGGCACTACTTGAGGCCATTTCCTCTTGTCCTATCAATTGTTACTTGTGAGAAGACACCAACCCCCAGCTCTTTACAACCTCCTTTCACGTGGTTGTAGAGGGCAAGATGCTGAGATAGAATAACAACAGCGTGTCAAAGAGGACTTTAAAGCTTCCCTTTCTCAGAGTACTTACATTGTATCTTACTATCAAAAACTAGGTATCTAATGCTTTTGGCCCAGTTAAAAATCTATCACATTACTTAAAATATTTCACCTTTTTTTTTTTTTTTAATTATTATGTGACAAATAAATGGCCTACGGCCTACTTTTCATTAATCAGATGCCTTTTTTTTTTATTCCCCCACATTGATCTGCAAATTGTGTTGTGCTGAACAAAACATTCATTCTTTTTCCGTCCCATGCAAAAGTAAGGAATATGTGGCTGTAACCCTTGTGAGCCAAATTACATAATGTAGCCTTAATTCTCATGTCATTGTATACAAAAGTCTTGTAGATTCTCATTTAAAGACGCTTTCTTTTTTTCTGGTTATTTCACCATACACTTTTGCACAAGCAAAAACATAAAAAAACCATAAACATATTTAATAATGCCTAGGGGGAAAAAAAAAAAACCAACACACAAAAAAAACCCCTACAACAGCAAGAGAGACTTTTCTGTTATTTGTTTATGTAGAAGATTTAAAGTATCCAGAGCTGTCAATCTAGCATCTTTCCTAAGAACTGTAAGTTTCTTTTAAGCTCTCTACATGAAAGGTTTTCTATCACTAAGAAAAAGTCTTTCTATTATCACAAAAAAAAAGTCAGTTCTGAAGGGAAATAACTAGAAGTAATAAGATGAAATTAAGAAAATGAATATTTAGACAGAATTAAAGTCAACTTTTCTAATACTGTCATCCGGATAATGTCTGTCAGGAAAAAAAACAAAAAAACAAAAAACAACCCAAACCAATTTCATTTTATAGTACAGATTATTACCTTAGACAGTTTTAATTAGACTGGACAATAAAAGCCTAGAACTAAAATACATTCTGCAGCAGTTAAGGAATTACTGAAATCTCCCATGCTCCGGCACTACATTTAAAGATAACAAAATGTCCAGATATCTTCAATTTTATCTACAATGGCTATCAAAGTTGACATTTACATTTCAAACAACAAAAAACCCCAAACCTGCTGAATATATACATTATTTATGTTTAGTAGAACTTAATTTCATAAAGCACTGTTAGCAGATGGGAAATATTTGCTGCAAGTTGAAAATCATATCCACCATTAAATGAAACTCTACTTCTCACACTGGAGAAGCAGCATCTTAATGAATTTAATAGAGCTGGCAATGAAGTATTGTCTATATTAACAGGATCCTTTTAACGTAGTTATGAATTCCCAAGGCAGGAGTTCAGAGCATAAGTTTCTGGTTCTCAAGAGTTTGGGTTTTTTTGTTTGTTTATTATTTTGTTTTGTTTGTTATCCAAACAAATATAAAAAGTAACACCAGAAATCAATTACAACACTAAAAGTAAAAATAGGTAAAGACCGAAAATTCATGGGGAAGTTATAATCCTTCTGTTACATGGCATACAACAAGCAATTCAAATAATATTTTAATGTTGCATTCTTCTTTACAACCTACTGATATATGAGGCTTGGAGATCCATTATTAAATGCTGAGGGCAAAAGAAAATAAATGAGAAACACATAGAAGTTTGAAGAAAAGAATCAATGCAGACATTAATGTTTATTAAAAAAAAAAAATCAAGAGATAATAATAATGCCGAGAATCTATACAGAAGTTTATCTTCAGTTCTACTCAGAAAGATAAAATTGTTTTCTGTCAATAACACCACTTTTAAATGGAGAGATGTTTTATGCCTTTTCCTCCATGAATAGAAGCAAATACTGATAAATAGCATAGAACAACACTGCATACAGTCATTTTTAATGCTCAACTCATTATTTGATAGTTTTAAATGTCTCTTCTCCTTAGGAGAAGTTTTCTTAGGTTCAGCATTAACAGCAGACCTGGAGTCTGATCAGCAGTGGTCATACAATCAGTTAAAAGAGCAACTAATTTGTTTCATAATAACTTTTTTACTTGTGAAATGTTAATTACGGAAAAATTCATTAATGGCCTTATTTACAGAGAATGAATGCCAGCATCAAACAATTTACCAATGACAATCTTCCAACAAATGGTGATTCACTAACTGAGCAAGCGAATTAACAATAATTTTCCTTACAGAATAATAGTAGGCAAAAATATAACTCGGCAGGATTTCCCTCTTTTTAATGTAGACACTAATTAGCATAGTTATATAAAAAGATTTGAATTAAATATGTCAAGGTCTCAGAATTGTTTGAATTCCTCTTTGCTTAAATTAATCCAAATATTTAAATTAGCTTCTTCATGTAATTTGGTGTTTCAACCAGAATCCCACTGACAGGCACATGAAATTTTTATTTGCAGACTGCTTATGTAGCTCCCTTTTGAAACCTGCAACCAGAATAAAGATGTAATCCCTTTATATAAAACATCTTTAAGAAGTCATGGTCTCTGTTAATTAGCCAAGCACTTATCATATACTCTAAGTAACCGTGAGATCTCACACAGTAGACAACTCATCAGCTTTCTAAGTTTTCTTTTTATGGGTAAGTCTAGAATATTCATACAATCTACATTTCAGCTAAAACTTCCCCACTTCTCCCAGTTTTCAAACGTTAAGGGAAAAAAAGGTGTTTTGGAAGCTGCAGTGATTAGCAAGTGCCCAAAATTTTATTAAAGAAACCCTCCACATATTTACAGCATAGAAAGTAAACACTTGTATGAATTTGCCTCTCTCAGTTTGCCATTTCTCCCATTCTCTTTAAGCTACAGTCATTGTAGCATTCATGGAGTGCTCCACATTTCTTAAGATTTTTACTCAAGGTTCCTTTCACAGAACAAACTACAGGTTTTTACTGTTTTCCTTAGAATCCTATGTAGACATTTGTATCAATTATTAACTGTCCCTAGGAAAACATTCTTCCTCTGTTTTACCGAGACGGACTTCTCACAATTTTAGCACAACAATAAGCATAGAATAAAACCCTGTTTAAAAATAGGAGAAAATAATGCAAGTGAGAGAAAACAATGCATGCCAGTCTCTTTTGTTGTGGTCTGAAAACAAAAGTATGAGTTTCACCACTGAATGCAAAGGTACAATGTGGTATTTTCCATTATATCCATAAATTATGGGAAGTTTTTATCTAACTAAACAAGACTGACTGATTTATCTTTTAATTTTAAAATGGATTGATATTATTAATCATAAATTCCTGTTTAACCTTCTTTTCTGTTCTAATCTAACCTCAATGAATTACTCTTGCAAATTAAAATGACTTGTCTCTCCCTGGACTTTTTAAGCACTTTGCAACAAGCACCTGTCAACAAGATTCTCATGTATGAAGAATGGACTATCTATGTATTGAAATGGACTCACCAGCTCCAAAAAGTTACATCTTACCCCATTTGTACCATCATAATTTTGAGGTAATCTGTGACTACACTGTCTTCTCGGCAAGTGCTGGAAGAAATATCAATGTTATTTAGAAATAGATCAGTCTTACAAAGAAAATCTTCTAGATACATGGCAAATTGTCACTACCCCTGGGAACAAATGAAGATATGTGCTGGGCTCTTCCATTTCTGTCAATATACTTGACTTGAATTCAGAAATCTAGGCAGCATTTGGAAGCAGTAATTCCTACAAATCTTTTCCATGTCACAAATTTTATGACAGTTGCATTAATTACAAATAATATTATCCTATAAAAAATAAAACTACTGCATATACCTTTTTGTCCTTTTTAAACGTCACTTCAAGGTAAACGTGCAGAATAGATACAATCTCAATAATAGAGCCTTAGGCACTAAAGAATCAGAGGTGAGATGAAGGGTGTTTACTGGAAGGAAAACAATGAAGTTCTAAGTCATGTTTTACTATTAACTAATTAACTCATGCATGGCCAGATGGTTAAGAGAGGTTGTGTCCTTACTACCGGATGGGATATAATTACTATTAGGAGAAGAATTACAAAGTATTACAACATCGCATCCAAATGCACTGCAGAAATAAAGTAGGAGTGAAAAAGAGTTTTCCTTTGCTTTCTCCCCAAAACAGAGGGCATGACTGTAACTTTCTTATTAATAAGGCATTTATTAGAATAAAAGAATCAAATCTTAATGAAGTGATACATATATATATATATAAAGTATCTGCTGCACAGCTCCAGACTATTTACGGTTTTCAGATCACTGCCATGGATCACATTGTGAAGTCAAAGAAACAAAATGAGAAAAAAAATAGCTCAAGAATCTAAAGCAATAAATGTATCCCTTTAAATGGCAAATACCTGTTTTCATGGAGATAGGACTGCAAACACCAACGTGTTAGCAAAAGGCTAGCAACCTATCAGAACAGTATTTTTTTTTCAAATACAGTAGCTAAAACTGACAATAAAATTTTAGTTGACATATCCATAAAACCTGTAGACTCATATATATGTAACAATATAAATAAAATTCCACAAAGAGAGGCCTTTTTTTCCCCTGTAAAGAAAGTATTTTGCATTTCATTTCTCACAATACTCAAGACAGAATAAACCAGAACCTTTCCATGAGGAAACTGGCACCTAATCACTGGACAGAAGAAGTGGTTAAAACATTGCTAAGAAGCAATTTGACCGATTATCATTTTTATGAACTTAGTCGGACAACAATTGTCAAGCAAGATCAGTCTTAAATTCCATTTAATTCAGCTGCTACTTTGAGCAGTATTTAGTAGCAAATGCTTCCAAGGAAAGTCAAAGAAACATTAGAATAACCTAATGACTGTTAGCTTAGCAAATTTATGGAAAAAACATCTAAAAAGCATACTTGATGAAAGTGAAATTGAACTCCATTTTATGCATGCCACTGAAAGTGAAATTTAACTCCATTTTATGCATGCCACTTTTAACTGGTTTTGTCATTTAGTATGTATGTTATTATTTTAAATTTATTTTACATATTAATAAATTCAGCAACCTCAGAAAGGTCATTAGTTTAAAGCCTACGTGCACTCACACCAGTATAAGTACAGAGCAGTCTGACTGTAGACTAGTTACAAAGGCATAGCTGAGCCCTGAACCTGACACACTTACTTTGGACAGACTCTTTAGGCTCTCGTTATAGAAATACTCTCCCTGTGTGTCTCATTACATTTGGTAAATATACAGGTTTAAATGCAAAATGGGAAACAGTCTGGAAAGATCAGATTAGGAAGAGAAAAATGTGCTGTGTGCTGAAGAATAAAAAATATGTTAATTTAAAGCTGCCAAAAGGTGAAAAAGCTGTAAGGCATGGAAGTATGGTGAGACTTGGAATGAGCTGTTGAAAGGAGTTATTCTTTCCAACCTCTTAATTCATTCTATAATTTTTTAAATAAAATTTAACCTGCTTACTTTGTAAAAACAATTCATGTGTATTTGTGAGGTTAAAATGCTTAAACAAAACTACCTCCACCTATAGTTATCCAAAACCAAGTGGCATCAAGGGGGTTAACCCTGTAACCTCATAAACCACATGTGAAAGTAAAACATTTGTTTCTAACCTCTGCTGCCAATTGCTGAAGAGAAGGGGATGCAACAGGGTGTAAAGTTGAGTTGCCTCTGACTGGATTATGGAGGCTAATGTAAGCCACAACATTTCTCTGAAGAACTCTCTTGAGATCCTACAAGGGAAGCAGAGAAATGGTTATTACTAAGCATCTTCATAATTAAGACTTGTTTTGTTCTTTCAGCTCCTTCTAGGGAAAAACTGCTCCCTATGTTTTTGTCCTCTGTGATTCCCCTAAGTACTACTTAACTGCTACTACTTACAATATGCTGTTAACAACTTCAAAGGATATCTTAGTGTTATTTGTCTGTATAGCATAAGTTATAATTCCATTTCACACATCATCTCAACAAAATGCAAACAGGCCTGGGAGGAATTAAAAATGACTACTCTTGTAAGGCCCAAAATGAAAACATTACATACTGTGAAACAACATCACGGCCTTTTAAACTTATGCCTGACAGAATACAAACTTCAAAAGCAATCGTTATCAACAGTTAAATGTACTCAAAATTTTAGAGACCAAATTCAGATTTGATTGTATAACTTTTGCAGTGGTTTAATTTTATTATTTTTTTAGGCTACATAAATAGTACGTACAAACTGTTTCAATTATTATCTCTTTTTAAATAAGATCCCCTTTGCCTTCTCAGTAATGAATTACTCTTTGCATGAAGTGGCTCTTTATATTGAACAGAAGGGGTGTAACGCAATTACATCTGATGTAAAGCTGACTTGATGTGGAACTAAACAAATTTTGCTTCCAGCCTGGAGCTTTTCAATTTGATTTTTTCACCCCCTCTTGTTTTTGAAGAATAATCATGTTGGAAGTATGAAACTTCAATGAGAGCTAGACGCTTCTCACACATGATAAAAAGCAATTAACTCTTCATTTTATCTACTGCTGTAATTCAGCAGCCACAAAGCCCTCTGCTAACTATTCCTTTAACTTTCAACTGAAGTCCACTGTAATCACATGTGATCAAGAATACTCTGATGAGGTATTTTCTTTCCATAAACTGATTTCTATTCTGTTGAAAGTAAAAAGCCAAGGAATCATCTGTGTCAGGTTGTATCTAACCCCTTAGCACATATACATGAAAAGTCAGCACTAGCCATGCAGACACCAAAATGCTTACGTAATTAATGTACATCACAGTACAGGTCTCTTCATTCAGCATGCTCTCGATTCAGTTCTCCCCACACTAAGCCTATCAGTTAAAAATTACTACCTGTTGAACCCCAAAGAAGGAAAAATAAGCCCTCTAAGCTACTCCTGTGCCCAGGTCTTTTTGAGGTTTTTCCCCTCTCCATCAAATTCTGCCAACGCCCTCTTTTATGATCCTCTGCTGATGAGGGATGGAGATCAGCTCACAAAGGTGCTCTGACATGTAACCTCCACAGCTATGGAAAAAACTTGCCATCTCATTATCACACATGCTCTGTTCTGTAGGAACTACCTCTGTAGATGTTTTCACTGCATTTGCTGTGGAGTACATGAATGTACACGAACAGACGTCACAGACAGTTAATGAACCATAGTTTCTATGTGGCAATTACATATGGTTTTCATGATTGCAACAAAACTAATCATTCTTGCAATAAGTCCTTCTAAAATTATTTTTACCTCTGCCCATTCATATGAACCGATGTTCCCAAACGATGTTCCTCCCCACGAGCAGAAAACAATGGTCCGGTCAGGTCTCCAGCCTCTTTTAACCTTCAGCATCAAGGCTTGTATAAAAGCCGTGATGATAGCAGTGCTACTGGCCCATTGTTGTCCACCATAAGCATTCAAAGTGTTGTGATGGCTACCAATGATCACGTATCTGTCTGGAATGTGAAAACAAACAAGCAAACAAACAGACATACAAGAGAAACTTATTTCTTCTGGATGCTAGCATTAAAAGCATTTAAAAAAACTAAAAGATGATCTGTGTTAGCAGTCTGTAATGTCATTAATACAACACAATGCTGTAATGTCATTAATACAACACAATACATGATCATGTAACAAGACAATCAAACAATATATATACATAAAACTGTGAACACTACTTAAAAATAAACTAGCAAATAAATAGGTCTGTACTTTCCTAATTTAATCCCTGTGCCTCTCCCTTGCTTGCTTATTACTCTCCCTTCTTATAAAAGTGATATATACCATTTTTTACAGGCAGCACTTTGTCATATAGATAACCTAATAAAGGTCCATGCTTACATCAGAGTGTTATGAAAAAACCACAAATGAATAAGCAAGAAACTCTATCTTCAATACATATCAGTGTCCAAAAAAAGAAAACAAAAATTGTGGTAGTACAATGAGAAACACAGAGAAAATACACAAAGTATTAGTACTCCCTCACCTGGAAGACTGTGTTCAGTGCTCACCACCCTATCTCAAAAAAGACATTGCAGAAACAGCAGTTGAGAAGCTGGTAATCAGAACGGTTATATATCGGGGCTTAGACTTCCTTGTAAGGAGACATTGAAAAGACCTGGACTGCAGGTTTAGAGAGGAGACATGACAGAGGAATAGAGATAATGAATGATACAGAAACGGTAACTCAGCCCTAGCAACTTTGATGATGCTGGAAGGCAGCATTTTATAAAATGAAATGCAAGAAGTTTCAGCCTGAAATAAAGAACATGCCTACGGTTATCCACAAAAAAACCCACATTTTTTTTTTCAGAGAAATTAAATGAAATCTTCATCTCTCAAGGTGTAACATATAATCCAAAAATTAACTCACAAGTGTAAAGAACCTTATTTTATTCCAAAAGGATGATGTGGTATGAAACAACATGAGCTACTAGTGTGACTGACATGTGTCAAGAAGTCTAAGCAGAGTTATGCTGAATGATTTATTAAACTATTAGACTTTTCTGGGTGAGATGAATTCACAATCGAAGCCTCTTCGAAGGATTGCTTACTGGTTATGTTCTGATACTTAGTAAAGTCTCTTTCTGGTCCAGATCTAGACTTTTAAAGTGTTCTTTCCAGATTTCAGGATATCAACAGAGAACAGAATAGTTATCAAGTGATGCCAGATCCACACCAATCTCTGGGTGTCATTTTGGTTACAAAAAGTGCAAAAAGTTTTGGTTTTCTTCCTTTATCCAGGGGCGTCAGGGGCGTTAACTCTTCACCATTGTCAGTAGACTGGAATTAGCAACACATAGGTGGGAAAATGCCCACATTTTCTAGTTGCTTGTAAAATTAAATATCTTCTCCTCAGTATTTTTTCCAGTGAGTGCTGCCTATAAACAATTTTATCTGAACACTAACATACTTTGATTGTAAAACCATTCTCTGTCAAACTGGACTTTTACCAGTTTTGTTCAACAAAACACTTGGTGATGTTGTTTTATAAGGAATCAAAAATGCTTTACAAACAAGGGATCTATTATGTACCTATAACACAAAAGTTTCAATCAACTGGCTTTGTGAGTTCTATAGGTATGTAAATGCAAATTTATTTCTAAAAGCAGATATGGAAAATTTAAACCTAAGCATATATAGTAATTTAATGTGACAAAGTGCAATCTCAGTCACGTAATTTTGCAACTTACGTGTTGCATCGCAAGAGATTTATTTATAGGTTGCACCAACAGTGAAACACAAAAGGATCTTTAACTCACTTAATGTTAGGAATTGGGAAGAGAAATGAATGGCCTTACAGGCTTTTAGGTCATTAGAGGAAGTGCCACTAACACAGAGTGATCAGAAAGGACCAACGCTTGCCCTGTATTACAATCTCTGTTCAATCTGTGAGCAGTGTATGTGAAGGGGAGTGGAAAGAGACCCTGTGTAAAACAGTATAGGACATTTTGATGGAGAAGAAAGCTACAAGAAGCAACTTACTGTAGGAGATGCCAGCTGAATGAGCAGGGGTAAAACATAATAGCTAGTGCCTCCTTTGAAATACTTCATCATTGCACATCTCTCCCTCTTGAATAGAGGCAATACCCTGAAACAAGTGACTATAGGAAAAGCAGAGGATAAAGGATGGTCATGCTTAGAGAGGCAGCAGCTATCCTTTCTCATAGCCATTTGCTGAATCATGTAGAGAAAGAGATCACACAGTAAGAAAAAAGAGAAAGAAAAGACCAGAGATTGAGGAAAAAAATATCTATCAGTTACTTCTGAAAGTGAAAAGATGGTGTTCAAGGTAGCGATGGGCTGGACAGCAGGGATTTCTCATTAAAAAAGTGTGACTTCCTACTGTCTACTTTTGTTGTATGCCTCATTTCCAAGCATATCCAAAAATCAGTGTTATGTGTATTCAGGTTTTAAAAAGTTACCAACAATCACACTTCCTCCGCTCCTACATCTTTTAATATCTTAGCTGGATATCAGACACCCATCGTTACTCCTCAGATCAAATGTCAAGTAAGATTGCTGTTACAGAGATGGCTTTGTCTGTGTGTTTGGAGGCCTTTAAGCAAATCAATCAATCAATCAATCAATCTACCCTTGGTGATGCTCTGCAATCTTTCATTAAGCACTAAAGATAAATTTTGCTTTCTTTCTGCATTTCTAGGAAAATAAAAGTGAATTAAATATTCACCTTTTTAGGTTAATAACATTTTTAGATGTATGAAACTAGCAAAACCCCATCAAAATGACAGAGAATCATTGCCATGAAAACAGCAAGTATTCAAATCAGTTGAGAGGGTATGGCTATAGTATCAGGTTTAACATTGATTCTGGACAAAATGTTATCCATAGTGCATTACATGCTTAACATGTGCTTACATTAGAAGCCAGTTGCTTTGGACTTTGTTCAGCAAAACATTTACAGGACAAACCATTGGCATCTGGGTAGTGCTATTGACTTCACTTGATTATATATCTTTAAATTCTCCAAGTTAAGCATATCCTGACATACCTTTAAAAAGTAGCTTCTTATTAAGAATGCAATAATAAGATGAAAGATTCAGGTATAGCAAAGATAAAGAATTTATTAAACAGAAACTGATGCCTGCTTTTTATGATGTCTCTTGCTTCTGTTTCACAACTCGGAAGACAGGATGTCTAAACACGGCAGTTTCTACCTTTCAAATTCCATGACAGCTATTTGCAAAACAGTAGCAATAGTAGACTAGTAACTTCAAATTCTTGAGGGAAATTAAATCCTTTATTGAAATTGAATCCACTCTGATAATTGTTTTCTATATAATTAAAAAAAAAATGTTCTGGTGGTGAAAAATAGAACATTTAGCACCCACTAAACTGAGTCATTTTACTAACAGGAATAAAACTTAAGTGTCCTCCACTTTCTTTATTCCATCACTTAAAATATTAAATGACTGGCCCACTTCCTAGGGACTGTAGATAAATTAGTAATCTTTCTTCTGACCCTACTAAAAGAGTATTAATCAAGACAAACATGATTATGTTTTGATGGTGCCATCTGTACATTAGGAATTAGAGTGGCTCAACCACATTTGCACTATGTAAGTAACTACCAATTGCGTTCATTCATGCTGCAGAAAACCTTCAATTTTTAGGCAAATTCACCTGCAGACAGAATAAACTTGAAAATAATCTTCATTCCTGCGATGTCCTGATTATCATGTTATGTACATACAGTATGAAAGGAGGGAAGGCACTTGTGATTTACGTCATGAATGCACTTAGAAAATTACAGTTTAATTCTTAGACATACAGAACAGTAACTATTATTCATAGATTTGTATAAAACTAGCTTAGGGCATGATTGTAACGCAAAATAATGCTGTAGCAAGTGTGATTAAGAACTTAGTCACAGATTTTTGTATACTATAATCACAGTTGATATTGGATTCTTAACTAAGCTGGTGATCGTGTTGCCCTATACCTTGGTTTCAGTGACACACTTGAATTATGTAGGGATATTCTTATTTATCTCAAAATTCTACTAACATTATATATATATACTAAAAAAAAAAAATCTAACTATATTCCAAATTTGCATAGACAGCTTGCATAGTAAATCAAATCACGCAATACAGTACACCCTAAAATTAAAGCCATCAGCATAGTTACTTGTTATAAAATACTAATGCTTTCTCTAAGCATCACATATCGATAATACTCCCTTGATCTCACTCTCTGTTTAACCCTTATGTTCTGTCATAAATCAAATTACGAAATGACTACAAAGGTTCTGTCCTTTCTCTGTATGAGTGCATTACTGGGCAAAATGGAGTCCTGAGCCCAGGTATGACTCCCAGACATCATGAAACAAATAATTGATACAAATGATAAAGAGTTACTTACCAGGAAATACAGTTCCTTTTAAATATCCAATAACATTATAAATTGTCTTGTAAGCTGTGACCGACTGAATATTCAGACTGATTATTTTTTTGCCTGTTAAAAATATTAAAAAAATAAATTAATTAATTAAACAACTTGTTTATCCAGCCAAGAAATCTACAAGCTGCTAATATAAATTCCCCCCACCGTAATATAAAATAAAACAAACAAAAAGATAGTGATGAGGAGCCAGAGATTAAAACATGAAATATTACATTATTTTCTTAGTCCAGTTTTAGCAGTGGGGTTCAAAACTGGAATCTCAAGTGAGATCTCTTCTCCTGGAGTTAAAAGATCACTCATTTCACCCAATAAATGCTGCCAGAATACAACAGGGAAAAAAAAAAAAATTAAAAAATTACATAATTCCATGATAAGGAATTTATCTTAATCTTTACACATTTTTCTCACCTAATCCTTCACCCAGGTCAATCTTTCAATACCATTCACAAAATTATACCTGTTTTACATTACACTGTTCCTCTGGAGAAAACCTCCTTTGCTAAATTGCATGGGGCAAGTTAGACCTCTGCATTACTAATCATTTTGCCAGCATAGCCTTTGGTGATGTATTTGTGAACTTACACTAACATGAGAGTTTCTGTTGGCTTAGATGGTATCTGCTGAGGAAATGGCATAAATACAAAGACAGAAAATCTTTAAAACCTGATAAAGTGTAAGGAACTTGCCAGTATTGCTATGCCAGTTGAGACTGTAGCACAGGATAAAGCCAGAGAAAAGTAAATGTCTAAGTTATAATAGCTTAAAAAAATTAACTGTCCTTTGTTGAGAATGACTTTCACTCCCTCTGTCCTCCAGATGGGACACACTATACCAGATTAACTCCTGCTGTCTGTGGCAATGGAAACAAAACAACTAACTACAGAGAGGTGCAGATGCCTTTAAAATGTTTCGTTTGCATTATAATAGACTGTATTAACATTCATCTCATCTGAAAGGTCATAACTTCTATCTGAGAAAAGTGAAAATGTCTTAAACTGCTCTAACTTAAATGCTAGCAACTGTCTGACAATAAGCACTGTGTCATTCTAGACCTTCAGGGAGGTTTGCTTACATCCACCCTCATGACAGACCTGTGTTTAAAGGTGTCTTTGAGACAGAATTCCTTTAATGTCCATATCCCAACTGTCACAGACCAAAATTAAAATATTGCACGGATCATTTTGCTCTTTATCTCCCGGGCTATTATCCTCCCACAGATGTATTTCTAACAGTTTGTTTCCTGGCTTTGTTTCTTGAGATGTGCGGAATACGCAAGTGGGGAGTTTACTGCAACATGTAAAATAAAACCAATACATCTCTACCACACTGTTCTTCAAGGTCCATTTGCTGGTGCTTCATCTGGTAAATTTACTTTAAAATTCTCTTAAAATAAAATCCAATATATTTTCATTCACTAGTCTTCACTGATATTTGAAAAAAGCAAATCAACTGCTAGGACCTTTCTTTGTTTAAGAAGATGTGCTAGCAATATTTATTCTACTTTTTACTCAAACAAAACCTCCTTTGTTATCGATAGATGCATTCTCTATGTGACAACTCTGTTTTTGCTAGAATGCAACAGTACATAAAAGTGAAGCACAGTTAATTAAAGATAAACCACACTACGCTATTTTGCAATAATTAGAACAAGTTAATATTTTGAAGTGTCACGCATACATTGGGGTTCGAGTCATAATTAACTTTGCCCTTCTGAAGGAAGTTACTCTAAGGTTTAGTAACACGATGTGATGATGAATTGTGTTTGTTTATAAATCTACAGATGCTATCCTAGAAATTAAAAATAAAATCATTAAAAAGTATTAATCCGAAGGGTTCCCAGTACTGTACGGTCACCTATCTTCTTTTTTCAGTCTTCTAAAACAATGTGAAAACAGCTCCTGGCATCCATGTTCAATAAGCAGTTTAAATTTATTCTATACTATGCAAGATACTTCTTGTTGATGTTTCTCACCTACAACCATTCCAGGCCTAATTTATTCTGCTTAAAAGAGATTTTCCAGCCAAAACTGATTTCCTTTCCTTTTCTAACCCTACAACACTTTAGATATATGTTTCCTTAGGCCCCATTTCAGAGAAAAAGAAGATAAATCCTTTTGAAGACAACTGACTTAACTGGTTTTCTTTAATCAACATCGGCTACCCAGTCTTCCAGTGACAATAAAGAAATAGAAAATTAACTTCCGGCAAAACACATATTCTGGAATCAGATATTCGAGTTAATAGTCATGTAACACAGTAGTCAGTTTAAAGTGACTTGGGCTTAAAGGCTTAGTAAACCAAATGAAAAGGCTGAAAGCACTCTGGAGTATACAGCAGAAGTGAAATTTAATCCCCTTTAAACAGTTCTGACAACAAACCTCTCTTCCTAATGCTATATTTTAAAGGTCTTGACAATTTACTTTCTTTTTTTTTCTGTATTCTCTGGAAAACTATGAGCTTAACATTATTTGGAATACACTTTGAGTTTATGTAAGCCAAAAGCTACTTCTGAAACAGAAGAACATAAAAGTATTTATTGTCAATATTATTATTTATTGACTGGAAATTTGCAATTTATCTCATACCAAATGACTACCTTCTCTTCTCACAATTAGATCATTATCTTTAGAAATGTATGGTTATTTCCCATTCATTTGATTGCCCATTTTAGAACTTCAGAGGAGCAAAATGCTACTACTTGTAGCCTATAAAATCACTTTCTTTTTCTTTTTCTTTTTTTTTTTTCTTTTAATCTTATCCCAAGCTCATGCTCCCCTCTCATAGAGGAGTACAAGTTTGATTTTCACACAGTAGTTAAATTATTGAACCAAGATCATACTAAATACCTATAATCAGACCATTTTCTGAACATTCCTCTGAATACTGGATTTTAAATAGCATCATTAGGGACTTGGAAAACTGAACTAATTTGATGAGAGTTTTGTTACTCATATATAAAAACTTCCCTAAATGCACATTTAACTCTAGCACAGAAGGACCAAGTACTAACTGAATTCATGCATTTCAATAACACAGTTCTTGGATCATAAAACCAGAAGTTATTCCAGAAGATTGTAGAAACAGGGTACCTTGAAATAGTTTAAGTCACCCAATTTTTAACATGAATATAATTCCTGCTAAAAACAACTTAAACCAAACCTGAACAAAAATACATCAGTTTGAAATGACAATTAAAGAAAAGCTTTTGCGCATCATCAAACATCCATGGCCATGTTACTTAGAGGGCACTAATGCAGCTGGGGTAGTCAGGATAAAATTATATTCAACAGATTTCTTGTTCCAGGCATTCAAAAATGTATGTCAGGTTCTAATAACTCAACAGCTAACTTTTTGAGCACACACTATCAAGTTTTTCAGACATGCCTGAAGGTGAATATTTTTTTTAATATTGAAAGCTACAGTTTTCATAAAGTTCTTTGCCCCAAGACCTGAGGCTTTAAAATGATATCAAATACCACAGAACATAATGATACTAACTTCAGTGTAGAAACACCATAAGCTATTTACATACAATGAATTATGAAATATGTCATAGATTTCCGATATTCTATTGGTGATACTGTAAGGAAAAATATCTTTACATCTTAAACATCTTAAATCCACTGATAAGTGCACATTAAACATATACAACAGATTTTGCTCTCATTTGAAACAAATGCTTCATTTTCGTTGCACATTTTTTCTAGAATAACTATGTGAAATTCCAGCTACCCCTATATTAGACTGCCTAGTTAACCGGTTTTTGAAACCTTACTGGATGGTGAAAATGCATTTTAGTTAGTTCTCGGTATTTTATCATGTCAATTTGAATGCAAAACCTTACCTACTCCACATTTTGTATTAGTTTTCTATTAAGTTCAAACATAGGAGTTTGAATGAAGAAATGTAACTGTCATAAGCATTTATGTAACAATATAACTTACATACCAAAGATGCTATATGAAACGTTACTACAGACACTTTAAAAACCCAAATAAACTTATAAAATAGTATACACTTATACTTTTGGTTTTGTTTTGGTTTTTTTATTATAAGCAATACAACATCTAGATTCTATCTATTTGAAATCTTGTATCCCTAACTTCTTTCCCCTAGTAGATTTTTATTTGATTAACTAACTACATTGCCTACTAACAATATATTCTCCTTTTTAAGTGGATATTCATCTGCCCTGACTCCTCAAGCCCAATCTTAGTCTTAAGAGCTTAATGAATAAACTTTTAGCTATTTGATCATATTTTCTGACCTACAATAAGGAATCCAACAATAAATCTATTCAGATGAAAAGCTTTTCAAAATAAGTGATGTGTAGAATAAAGTCCTTTAAGGTGGTTCGAAACTGGGATGGCCTCATGTGATACAGAATGTGTCACACTCAGTATCAAAGATAATAATGAATTCTGAGAATGCTTCATATTGTATAGCTGAATTTCATATTCTCTCACTATTTTGAGAGATTCTTTACCTGCTTTAGAGTAGTTTAAACCAAAGCATCACACCGAGAAATAATGGCACAGAAGAGAATTCTGAAAATATATCTTGACCAGTTACAATTCAGGTAAGAGTAGAGAGAAGATATATATAAAAATGCTTGACACTCTTTATACTTAATTCTTTTAATGAACTTCCATTTAAAAAGAGAACTTAAACAGAATTTAAAGGAATCACAAAAACAAAACCAAGAGTATTATTATAAATGTTTGTGACTTTTCATATACACTTTCACCTCTGGCTTCACGATTTAACAGGTATTAGTCTGGAATGCCAGTATGCAATATCTAAAGAACATCTTTCTATTCCTGCTCTTATGTACAATGAATTAAAACCTGTAGATACGATAACACGGGCTGCTACACAATATGCTGCCATCTTTCCATATTTGTTTTCTGGGATTTATGTTTAGTGTAGTGCCAATACCTAGATATTATGGCATTGTTTGCATATTGATACCACAGGGTATGATGGCACAGACAGAGTTTATTAAACATGGTACTCTTTCTTTTCTCTGAGAGGTAGAAAGCTACTGAGAAAAACCTATAAAAACATTGCCAGGCTGTAGCATAGTAGGACATATATATATAATCTCTATCTTTTCATGCCCTTCCGACGATAACAAAAGAAGACAGGCTCAATTTATACTAGTGCAACATGTTAACTGACTTGGATGATGATCATATAATATGGAAACTAAAGGATTCTTCCAATTATTCTTTTCATGTAAGTAATGTTTCAAATTCCACGATTAGAGCTGACTATAAAACTCAGTATAATGACCATCTGACATGTGGAACTCTGTAATATAGATGTTCAAAGTCTTACAAAATTCTTCTTTATATTATGCTATAAACCTTTTCAGTAACAGTCACTTCTGGTTATCTGTTCCACAAATCTTTTTTGGAAGATTTGTTTGCAACCTACAATGAAGTTTTGCATTGCAGTCATTACAATGACTCAGTATTGATCAATGACTGTATTTTGTAGGCTAAAAAAGGTTACAAAGGATCAAACGATTCTACCAAAAAAGCATTTTGATCTGAGTCATTTAATAGCTATAGCAGAATGCTGGGAGTCTTTGTATACCTGGCTCTATTATTCACAGTGTCTGAGATCATTCAAGTTACTTAACTATTCATGCTTTGGTTTTACTATTTTATAAGTTAAAATACAAAAAACCCTACACCTATTTCACAGCAAAAGGAATTAAGAGCTCATAAGAAATGGGATCTTCTTCTGTGTGTGTTAACTCTACTGATATTTTCTGAAATCATAGAATCATACAATGGTAGGGGTTGGAAGGGACCTCTGGAGAACATAAAGTCCAACCCCCCTGCCAAAGCAGGATCACCCAGGGCAGGCCACACAGGAACAGATCCAGGCAGGTCTTGAAAGTCTCTAGAGAAGGAGACTCCAC
>JAAGNO010026551.1:206819-225000 GCA_033439905.1 Ceryle rudis
AAAAAAAGAAAGGTAAATTTTATAAAAATAAAAGAATAATTAAGATGAAGAAAAAAAAAAAAAAAAAAAAAAAAAAAAAAAAAAAAAGAAACAGAAAATGAGGCAATACTTAAAAAATAAATTCTTGTTAAAGAAGGGTAGAGGAACAGCATCACTTCAGAATATTACATTTAAGGTCGTGTTTTAAATTGTAAGGCAGTGATAAACATAAAATGCTCTACACATTTTTAGAAATGTTACTTAAGCTTATTTTTCTAAGTAAATACTTAAGAACAGCAGTTCCAGAAATCTAATGGAGATTATTGCCAAATGCAGCTAGCAAAATTCTGCAGAAAATAAGAATATTATAATCTGAGTTATTACTTAAAACTAATTTAATAGAAAGTGTCACTTTCTACTATCCAATGTTTCAAAATTTATTTCAAATGGCAGAGATAATTAGTCTGCCTTCTCTGAATTCCAGCAAGTCCTTATCAATGAATCCTACATTCGTCTGAAGATTTTCCATTCAGTTCAAAGGAAATAAAATAAGGAAATAAGGTATAAAACAATTTGAACCTTAATCTCCCATACCGTGCTACTTCCAGTTACAGCTTATATTTCCATAGCTGTAAACCACTGCACTGTATCTTTGCTCTGTAGGAAAAAAAAAAACCCAAACAAACAAACAAACAAAAAGGTTCTTTTGGTTTTGTTTTGGCTTGGGTTTGGATTTTTTTTTAATCTGAAAAAAAAAAAAAAGCCCCAAACAGTAATGGAATAAAAAGCTGGGAAAAGCAAAGAAATTTTAGTGCTAGAACTAAAGTGAACATGAAAAACAAGACAAACTACATATAACAAAACTAAAATATTGAAAAATAGATAGCTGTCTCCCCATCTAAGAAAAGGCCCAGATCATATTGTTCTACTGGCCCCTCAAGTCCAGGAGAATTAACTTGATAATGCACATACAACTGACATTACATATTCTTCCCTGCTCCACAGCTAACTTTTTAAAGTTAGCTGGCAATAGCTTTCATGATTTTTTTAAACTTTAAAATCAGTGACCTTCAAAACCACTTTATAAATATTCTTTATAGATAAAACTATTTGCAATTCTTCATTGGCCATGTTACAATTAAATATTTAACCTGCTTTGATGCAAAATGAAACTACCAAATTGGTGAAACTGAAATTTATTACTCTCAGTTGTTTTGATTTTGAAAGGCATTAGTATAACTGTATTATCTAAATCAGCTTTTAGTGACTCATTTTCCCCTCAATCTCAGTGTATAACTATATTATCCCTTTATTCTTCCCCTTCCAAGTAATCAGTACAGCAAACCATGGGAGTCATAGAGCAGACTAAGCACACCAGTATCTCCTCCCCCCAGAGCTGATACTCATACCAGACACTGCAATGTTTAAGCTAGCAGATACATGTGTTCACCTGATTAAATATAACAATGAAACCCCCATTACCTTTTCTTCAAAGGATTTTAAAACTTTTCTTAAATTTAGCTTCCATTATGTTCTAAAATTTTCAGCCTATACACACGGTATTATGTTGAAGCACTACATGCCAGAGGTAAAACGTAAGCAAAGAAGTTCCATACATTTTTCCCTTTCTCTTAGGTAGGCTTAAAGCATTGTTTATAATTAACAAATATGGTATCATTATTTTTTCAGTCCCTTCTCCTTTTAAAAGACAGAAAAAGGCAAGACCCTCTGCAGGTCCCTCAAAGAACATACTCTTCCTAGCTGATTTTTCTACTGTAAGATGAAAAGGACCTTGTTCTTTGTTCCTTTCTAGAGTGTTAAATGTGGAAAGCTTGCTCGGGTCATAAGCAAAACAGGAAATCCATTCTTCTCCTCTTTCTATTTTTTACTGTGAAGAACATAGGTTAGAAGAATCCCAGAAGAGCAGTGGAGAAGAAGAAATCAATACATATCTAGTTTCATTTTGACTGCTACCCTGAAGTTTAATGAATTTTAAACGATACCTAGAAGCCTATGGAATATATAGATTTTGACAGAAATGCCTATGCAAATCTTACTCTTCGCAGCAGTTGCACCACAACTGAAACACTCAATCAATACAAGGCGACTCTCCGCCTTTTTTTTTTTTTTTTTTGGTTATGAAAAGAGTGGAAGAGAATATAATAATACATTACAGAAGATTCTCCAGATTCGCCACTACTTTCCCCTAAGTAGTAGCAAAGAGCTTGTAGGAAGTAAATTGTTTGCACAAGCTGAAACTGCAATGGACCAGACTGTCCTCTTTAAAAACACGCAGGTCCATGGAAGAAACATTAATCAAACTGTCTGCAAATACTGTACCAAGGAGCTGATTTTGCTCAGGTCAGCATCACGCACAACATTTGTTATTCCACTTCTTTCATCAATGTTACAGATACTCGCAACGGTGGTATCTTGGAAACTTCAAAAATGTGGGTGGTGCTAATAAACCTTCTGCCTTTCAATGGCTGTTAAAATTTAGTCTCCTGTGATATCTCCAAAGAATATCCGTCTCTGAAGATGAGGCCTCAAGGATGTAAAGATTCACAGCATCCACATCTATCAAGAAGATTCTTGAAATGTCTAAAGTCATAGAAACACACATGAATACTAAATATACTCGGGACTCGGAACTCTGGATGTGTGTCTGGATCTCGCAGTAAAATCCCCTCATACAGGCTTCTGGTTCAATAACTAAAGACAGCGTTGAATAACTAAAGACAGCTACTGAAATAGCCTACAAATACAGGCACAATGCACACACCCCCACAGACACAAAACCCCACACCACATGAAACAGAGAACCCTGCAGCTGCCATTGACAGTGACGGCTCCAGAAGTAGAGGCAGCATAGTGATGTTTCTGAAGAGCATACTCTGGGCAAATAAATGTTACCTGTAAGCAGAGTGAACAAGCTCTCATGTGCCCTTGTATTAACACAAGCCTCACTCAGAATTTTTTCACTGGGAAAGACCCAGCATTACTTTCCTACATCACTTACTCATTATTGTAAAGTTCATTCAACATTTATTTCAAATGCTTATTTGATAATCTAACCCTCAATGTCGCCTCTCTTCTGATTCTACTACTTCACTGTCACAATTCAGTTCCATGGGTATTTTGCCTGAAGTTACACAAAGTTGCAGAAAGCTGGTAAGCTTTCACAACTTTACAGTAGATAAGAGATGCTCTTTACTCCATCATATTGACAGGCAAAAGCACAAACAAATATACAGAAATATGGTTCATTGAAAGAAATGAAGAAATATAAATAAAAAGAACACATGGGCCGTTATAACAACACGTGCTAAAGCAGTTATTTTCATAAATGGAACGTGTGACAAGTAATCATCACTTCCACGTTATTTCATCACCTTCTCAGTACTGTTAGAAATAAACAGATGCCACATTTGTAAATTCCATTGGCACTGTTCCATTAAAGTGACACTTGATGTATTATGTGATTGCCTCTACAATATGTTATATCATTCTTTATTGTCACAGGGACTGTATTTCATGCAAGCGTGCAAACTAGCATTTGCAGCTTTATAATAAACTATTTCCTGCCAATAGCATTGTAAGAAAGTTGCAATTTGTCCTCAAGCATCTGTCTTCTGCTCAGAAAAAATATTTATAGCCACTCAAAGATCAAGTATTATTTTCCCGTGCCCTCACTGCAGAGAGCATTTCATTCTCAAACATGGCATGCTGCGTGAGAGCACTTAAGTCACTGAAACAGAACTGACTGAACAATTTGTTTGTCGATCACTGCTTATTATAAGGCCAAATTTAAGTATTCCTTAACCTGATTTCACGTCACTAATTTATAACTTTATTTTACTGCCTGTGGCTCAACTGCAGTAAACAAGTCTAATAGTCAAGCAATAACAGTAAGATCAGAGGGCAAAACCACTACTTTAGTCTGTAGATAGACCTGATCTTTTTCATTGTGCTTTGATTTCATGTGTGGCAAAAACATTGATACAGTAATTATGTGAAAAAGATATTAAATTGTGTGAAACAAGGAAAAATTTACTACATGAAAATGCACAAACTTTTACTTTTGACACAACTCCATTTTAATGAAAATTAAATTTAAGGAATTCTAAGTCCTGTTGACCTCTAAAAATGAACTGAAAATGTAGCTCATGTGTAAGCATGGAGAGGGCATGTGAATGATGTTGCATTATTTTCTTGACAGTCAGACATCTCAGTCATCAGTGCAGAGTACACAGTCACAAAGCTAGCTGCTGAGAAGATGCTAAATGCATTATAATTAAGTATATATATATATAAAAAGACTGGGAAATCTGCTAGCACTATGTGATGGAAAACACAGAAATTAAGTGCTTTTAAAAAAACCTAGCCACTTAAATGAAACATTTCTCTCAAAAATCCATTCTTACTTATGAGCAGCAGTTGGAAAAGCAGTGTGGGTTCTTGAGAAGTGTTAATGGGCTAAGAGGAAACACAGCAAAAGGAAACCTGAAATATCACACAAATTATTTACTATATTAATGTGAATTTGCTACAGGCTACTATTTATCTTCCTTACAGAATTCTCTTGTACAGATAATTAGATAGTACAGGACCTGTATTGATGAAACTTCAAGTATCTATAAACCTATACAACTTAATCACAAAATTAGATTTTGAGTTACATATGCAAACTTGTTTAAATAATAATAATTTTCCCATCTGAGCTTTATTAAGCAGAATAAGGTATTGCCTTAGATTAACTGGGCTAATTATACTTCCTTTAAGAACTGTTAAATAGTTCTCTGTCTCCATCTAAGTAAGTAAGTATTTCAAATTCTGTTTGTTAACCTCTAGCTCAAGTCCCCAAGGAAAAAAAAGAAAAAAAAATCCAGAAACAAATCTATTTAAAATCTGATGAAAAATGATGTATTTTCTACCACAGGTTCTGCTTGTTAGTGTTAGTTCCCTACATTCTGGCTAGTGAATTTTAAAATGAAATAATTTTCTTCTGTTCCTAGAAAGCTTTAGTCAACATAATATAAACCTCTACAAACAATCACAAATATGAACTCAATTATTGCTCTGTTTTTTAATGTCCTTCACCTAACTTGATGTCCTTCATGTTGATGTGGTCTTTGGACTTTGCATGCAATTGTATTTTTAAAGCTGTAACTACAAATATGTTTTCTTAAGACTATGTAACTCATGTCCAGGGTTGATATTGTAAAGTCATTCCATGTAGATCAAAAGCTTCATAAAATCATCATTGCACCGTTTCTGACAGGTTTTGGGAAAAAAAATATCCTTTTTATTAGCCATGTTCAGGGAATGAGGAATTTGCATTTGGTACCTCAGTCCCTGAAAGTTTGTGTTTTTCATGAAATATTTCCAAAGGGACTTTATCAGGCTGAAGAAAGAAATGTAACTGTGTCTGTTAAATGCTCTTATTCAAATCTACACTCAGGGTAGCTCCTGAAAGACATGACCAACGTGAAAGAAATCCTGCATTCAAAGGAGAAAATCTGTACTGAATCCTCCTTAACTCATTTCTTAACCATAAACACACTGAGATACGCATATGGTACATTTTGCACAAGCTGCTGCAAACCTGTATTTTCCCTACAGGAGAAACTAATTTTATTATGGTTAGATAATTTGTCACTTTTGACAATGGCCAACTAACTGAATTAGAGCTGGCAGCCTACACTTGGAAATGTCCTCAGATCAGAAAAATACATAGTCCACTGAAAAATCAAGAGAATGAAATAATTCAGACTAATTTCTGAAACTGGGAGTGCCTCTTCAGAGCAGCTTTTATAAATATAACCCCCCCATTAGCTTTTTTGTTACATGTAGTTCTACCCCAAGGATACTTTCACCTGCAGTGCTTCTGGTCTACATACACCTTAAAAAGCGGAGTGAAAACTCTCTCAGAGGTGTGCTTTAGGTTGGCAGATGCAGCCATTCTATATGGAACGCACCTGCAATTAGGACCCGAAGGTATTTGTTTAAAATGCAAAATACTAGAAAAAAAACATTCAGAGGCACTTGAAGAAGCACTAATGATAATCAAGACCCAATGCATTTCCAACATATATACTAAAATTAGGTACGATTTTATGGCACAATTATTTGGCTTGGATTTTGTACAAAGTCAGTCTTGCAATTATAATTGGATTGTTCTACCCTAACGTTTCACAGGAGTATTTCTGATAAACTGTGTACATGCATCTTGAAATGGCAAGAGAAAACCACTATTAAATTAGTTATCATGACATTAACTTTCTTCAAACTGCTCTGGTAATTATTTAAAAATGTATACTAAAAAAAAAATAAAATAAGGATAATACACAACATTATGTTAAAGAGCTAGGTCACACTTTCTCTTTCCAAAAAGTAAAGATGTTTCTTTTAGGACAAGTACTTGACATTAAACAAATTCTGAGAAGTTTCTTGACAAATCACAGGCTGAAATAAATGACTCTTAGTAATTAACTTAATAATTATTGATAATTCAGTATATAAATCATAAGCTTAGTCAAACTCTAAAGCAATATTTTTACAATAAAATTTCTGGCAGCTACCAACAATGATCTACACATGCTAGGAGTAAAACTGTGCCAGCTTGCGTTGGAATACCACTTGTTTACTTGACCTACCCATAATTCAGACAGTGACTTAAAGAACATGAAGTTAAAGTGATAATGGAAAAAAAAAAAAAGATAAATAAAAAGGAATTGCAAACTTCAGTTTTCCTGAGAATATGCAAGAGACTGAAATTAGTAAAGCAACCTTACATATCCCCACTTCAACAAAAAGCACTATCTATCTATGTACCGCTCTGCTCAGGTTCATTACATGTAAGTACTATTACTAAAAACTGTAATAAATGTTCAGGATTCAGACTAAAATCCAGAAAAAATGCTTAATCTGGTCAAATGACTAAATATTTTTGTTTTGGATTAATTCGTTAGTTGTGAAATTAATGACAACCATCAGCAAGTGCTTTCATGCAGAATCACACCGTAACCTCTGATTTTTTTCAGATCTTATGACAATAGGATCTAATATTTATTTCACTGCTCATTACTCACTACTGCTAATTATGCACTATTATTACTATCAAGAACTTTAAGATCTTCCAAAGGAAAACAGAACAAAATGTTAATAAGACATATTAAAAAATCCAGTATATTTAAGGGTTTACACATCAGAAGATATTTTTCACCACAAGGATTCTGAAAATCTTTTGCAACTTTGCATAGACATATCTGTGACGACATAAATTCCAGTAGCCATTAATCAAACACTTCTAGTTTGTAAAGTGAAACAGCACATTCTAACTTCTAAAGTAACCAAACCAAAAAAAAAGGAACTGAGAAAGTTAAATGGCCATTTAACTACACAATATGCATTAAACTGTACACCAAGTGTATGGCTCTTTCACAAAGCTATGTAAGTGGAAAGAGAATCCCAAATGACTTCTGGCAACATTTTCATCAATAATACTCCAGCAGCCAGGTACTCAGACTTCAGTAGGACTCTGCAGTTAGATTGCAATATTAAGGATTAGTATGCAGCTCAGCTATATTCATTTGTAAAAGAAGTTCTGGAAGATGTCTGTAACTATACTTAGGACACTCAGATAAAGAAATTGGGTATGCCAGGTTAGCTGTCACATTTAGTGAATGAGGATTAGAAATGCACTGTGGGAAAAGGGAGTTCTGTATTCCTGGGATCTGTAGCTAGAACCTGTATTAACATAAATGGATTGTCACGCTCTACATTCACACGAATGAGTTCTTAAGGAAAATCCAGAGTTTAGCCAAGCTTAGTTATTTGACAGACTGGCTAATAGAAAACATATTGACAATGGGGACTTTTCTACATATTTATGCCTTTTGCAGTTCAAAGTCTAATCTAAAAGCTCTCTTAAAAGTAATGTATTCAAGTGAAAAGGGTAAAAATTGTTGACAATGCTTCTACAGTGATAAACATCTGCAGCAATGGAATTCAAGATTTCAAAAGCAGTGGAGGCTTTCAATTCATTTGCCTTCAAAGACAAATCACCCAGACCTACCTTAAATTGTGTAACAGCCATCTTCATCTTTGCAATGTTTTCATCTCAGAAGGAACTTTTCTTTACATAAATAAAGAAAAAAGAGATCACTTCTGTAACGTCTCTGTAATATCTACGGTGTCTACACATCACTTAAGAAATGCTTCCCTATGTTACCTCATATAAGATTTCTTTCCCTCTTCCTCCCTTTCATAGCAGGAGGCTGTGAAGCCAAAGTCTCTCAATAACCCATAGCCCCTTGCTTACTTCAGGAGGACGCAATGACACATAAATTTATAAGATAACTATTACTGAGGCTTTGACCCCAAACATAACATTCTGTTACTAAGATAGTTAATCTTTCTTTTCCAGGTAGTACTGCACCATGTTGTGTTACAAGAGCTATATAATCTGAATGTATGTTCACAGTCACAGGATCAGTGTTACAAGAGCTATATAATCCGAATGTATGTTCACAGTCACAGGATCAGATCATTTACTAGTATAAATGACCACATGTTTACTGCAGTCATTTTACACCTGCTTATGACTGACTGGACACACGCTGATATTAACATTCCCAGGTCAAGATTCTGAAAGTGCAGCTGGAAGTATAGTGTTGTATTGGCTCTGACTGAGATGGAGTTAATTTTTCCCTCAGCAACCCTCGCAGTGCTGTGCTTTTTACTGAGAGCTAGAGAGGTGTTGATAACAAACCCATGTTGTGGCTAATGCTGAGCAGTGCTCACACAGCACCCCCCTGCCCCAGTGGGAAGGGGTGGACGAGATCTTGGGAGGGGACACAACCGGCACAGCTGACCCAAACTGACCAGAGGGAAATTCCATATGATTTGACATCAGGTCAACAATAAAAGCCAGGGAAAAGGAAGGGGGCGTGAGGGGGCATCCACTTGTCCTCCAGAGCAACCGATAACATGTTTGGAGCCCTGCTTCCTGGAAAAGGGGGGCCAGACATCGCCTGCTGATGGGAAACAGAGAATAAATCGTTGTGTTCTTTTGCATCCATGTATGCAGCCTTGCTTTACTTGTCATTAAACTGCCTTAGTCTTAATCCAGGAGTTTCAGCTTATTTTCTTCCCCCTCGTTCAGCTGAGAGGGGGTAGGGGGAGTGATAGAGCAGCTTGGTGGGCACCTGGCATCCAGCCATGGTCAAGCCATGACAAGTGTTTAGTCTTAAATATTTTAAGGAACATTTGTTTTCAGAAAGCAATTTAAGCATCAATAAAATAAGGACATAAAAACTGAATTTCTGAAAAAGATGCTCAATCATTAGTTGTATTTTAAAACCTTGTGTTAAATATCTATATGTGGTGCTCACTGCACAGGTAATTATTCTGAGGTTGACATTCAGACATGAACTTCTCTATGCTTTCAAGATAATTAACTCCAGAGAACTATAATACAATGATAAGCACTTTTGGTACTTCCAAAGCTCAGCTTCTCAGGTTGTTTTCAAATAACAGGTTAACTGAGTAAAGCTGGATTTGTTAATTATTTTGCAATTCTGTGCATATTGGCAGTGGTATTATCTACACTAAATATATGTGGGGTTTTTAAGTAGGATTTCAAGCAATTAGGTGCTAGTCTGAAATCCCCTACATTATTTGCACTCATTATTACGATGAACTACAAGAAATTTGTTTTTTTTTCTTTCTTTTTTTTTTTTTTTTTCCCCAGTGTCATATTTCTGAAACATACAGGACTTGGATAAAATAGAATTTAGTTATATACATCAGTTTGTGTTCAATGTTTCTTCAAGATCTCATAAAGTTCAAACACTCATAAGATACTAAAGCATCCATTACTTATTAATTAATGCATTTTATTTATTAATTCAAAATACCAAATGCTGCTGATATTGAAACTATTTTTTGCTCCTAAGAGAAATGAAGTAATGTTTGTCAGATATCAAAACTATTAAACCTCCTTCTGTGGTCAAGAGCTATAATACATTTTTTTTTATAAATAGGCAGAGATACTTAATTAAGTAGTTTGCAAATAATGAACAATTGCAATGGCTAAATGGGAACACTACCAGCTCAGGTATTCAAATTAAGCCCGAAAGCTTTTAAAGGGATTCGGTTTATTTTGCACTAGCATAATACCACTACCAGCTATAACATAACCCTAACTTGGCAATGGTATTCCTGGTTACATGTACCTCAAAAGGCAGAGCTGATTCCCTTTGCTCCATTACTTTAGTTCACCATTTCAAATTAAAAACATACAACTTACTAAAAACCAACTGAAAAATATTTTCTGCATTTAGTAAAGAAATAAGAAGTATAAAATACAAAATAAATGCATGCATTTGGAAAATACTTCACCTCTAGAATGGCATTAACTGTCTCTTCAAAACAGGAGTAATAGTCACTGAGTATAAAAGTACAAACTGTAGATTAAAGTAGCACATGTAGCAGGGAAAACTTGATCGTCCGACAGAGAACACTGCCATTGACAACAGAATATTCTCGTTCAAGATAACAACAATAACAAGTAATGGGACAATAAATAGAAAAAATCATACATAATGACAGACTGAAATGTGCCTTTCTTTGCTGATGTCTTCAGAATGCTTACTGGAAGAAGTTTTAAACATGAACAAACAAGGAATCTATGGAAGGTCACAATTCAGCTGAAATGTTGCCTTGGGAGACTAATTTAGGCAGCAGTTTTGTTACCAACAAGACCAAAGGAGTTTAGCCAGGTCTTAAAGATTACTTTCCCTTCTTGAAGTAATACTGTAGATGTTACCAAGGAGTGGATGGATGGATATTTTACACAACTAGCGTGCATCAAAAGAAAGAGGAGACAAAAGAAATAGGAGACAAAATAGTGTTTGGGAATTACACTAAAAATATAATCAGTTATATTGCAACAGCAACTTTTTCAAAGGGGAAAGAATGAGTTCTTTCTGTATTTTCAGTGGGATTTTACACTAAAGCTCACCAGTTAGTATGAAAATAGGAAATAGTATCTAATCCAAAAAGAAGACAGGCTCTGTATGATAATAGAGGAAAAATATAAGTAGAAGTAATGACAGCAGAGAAGGATGTGTGGACATGCATTGGCAAATTGAATTAATTCCCAAACACCCAACTTCAAAACATTTTCTGAAATGTTGTTGCACCAGCTACACAGATGTGACATTTTTTAACTTAAACTTGCAGTAACTCCGAGGTGGAAAATTCTGACTGAATTCTGACCCTAAAGTCAACAGAAGACTCCTAAAAACTTTAAAATGGCAGAACTTTAGACTCTATTTCCAGTCCTTGGCACCTCTCCATTCTTTTTATGCTATAAGAAGGAATGACAGGCTCTTAGAGAAATTTTTACTCCATAGCTTAATCTTTGTTGACTTTTCATTTTTCATTAAATACAATGATATAACCTTTGCAAATAATTTTTCTAAGTAACACAGGGGTTTTTTTCCAGCTATAATTTGGAAGAAGGAGCATATAGTCCCAATCATATAGTCCAAATACATATAGTCACTTATGTTTCAAATTGGAACACAGGACTTCGGTCTTCATCATGTATTTAGGCTATTATAAAATGCAAAACAGTTTTCCAGTGAGAACCTAAGAATTTAATGTATGGGATAAATTAAAACTAGTAAACACCTCACCCCTTATAAAAGGAAATTTTTGACTAAAACAATGTTTAACAGAAGGTTAAGAAAATTCAGTGTATAAAATTAACGTATTCTTGATCCAGCTTCCTAGACTGAATTTGTAAAGATTTGAAGGAGTCCATTCTTTTACCTTTTGATGAAGTAGTAATGAACATAAAAAATTACAGTGTGAAACAAAAGAACTCTGAGTTGTCAATACTATGTTGGTACAAATATATGGATAAACACACGCCACTGACATGCTATAGTATTTATCTCAGCGAATACAGGCAATCAGAGAGCACTGGGCCTATTTTAGATAATTAAAAAAAAAAAGGACTTTGAGCATGAAGAGATAAATTGTATTCTTGCCTAGATGTTTCTTGATGTGTATAACTCAACGTTTGTGTAATTATCCATTCATTTTAAACATATTGATACTCTAAGGAACTCTGTTGAGTAATCTTCACAGCATGCAACAGAGACATACTATTTTGTCCTCAAAATGATAAAAAAATAAACACCAAAATGACATTTTTATTTTCAAAGCAAAATTTTCCTTATCAACAACTGCCAAATGGGAAAGCTCAAAATTGGTAAGATAAAATACTTGTAAGCTAAGAATATATAATAAGCTACTGAAAACTAAAGAGAGAGAGGTAGGCTATTTACAAGAAGTGCTGCCCTGTTCTTAAGAGCAAAAATACATTTAGCAATCAGTGCAAAATAAAGCAAGCATTTAATCCTTGCAGCTTTAAAGAGTGGGCCTGATGCTACACCACTGAAGTGTCCAGCAGCCCAGAATTTCTATACCTGTTTTTCTGTTACGTTACAGTCAATTAAAAGGTTTCCAGGGCACAGTTTGAGAGTGCTAGAATACCAAAATATGCTTGCCAGAAGAAAATCTAAGTAGCATCTTTCTTCTGAAGACACAAACATCTATTAATAAAGATCTGTATTTATTCCTTGTTGCCTCTAAAGACTTAAGCAAAGAAATACCCCAAATTTCCACTTACAGTTGACCACCATAGGATTGAACAGGAAATAATACACTAATTTCTTTTTTAAGATGACTGTAATTGGAAAAGGAGCATTTCAAATACATGCAGAACTCTGGCAGTATATTTTCATTTTCAGCTCATTTTAGGAGACAATATTATATCCATAAATTAATTGAAAATAATATTACTCATTAATGACTCGATATACTGTAAAGATCCTTGTATTGCATAGTGCAGAAAAGGGATATTATGATCAGATCAAGTCTAAATTTTTATTGTAAAGTTTGTAGAACTGAAAGTTTCCAGTTGTTTTTCTCCACTTGCCATTTAAGAACAGGTATTTCATTTTGAATACCTAGAACAAGAGGAAGCAGCCTCAAGTTGGTCCAGGAGGGGTTTAGATTGAATATCAGGTAAAATTTCTTTCCCAAAAGGGTTGTCAAGCCCTGGAACAGGCTGCCCATGGAAGCAATGGAGTCCCCCTCCCTGGAGGTATTTAAAAGACATGTAGATGTGGTGCTGAGGGACAGGGTTTAATGGTGACCTGGCAATGCTGGGTTAATGGTTGGACTCGGCGATCTTAAAGGTCTTTTCCAACCTGAACAATTCTGTGATTCTCCAGTTATAAATATTTCAATGCATTTTCAACCTACTAAAAGCACCTTTTGTATGTGAGGTAAGGTCACATCAATTGTATAATCCAAAATTGACCACAGGAGAATGAATGAGATGTGTATCTTGGGCACTGATAATATTAACTTTCTTAGGTATTATTTTAGACACTTTTAATACCTAAGATTAGAGGAATATGGGCTAATAGGTGGGAATTAACAGTGTATCAACATCCACCATCAACAAAAATCTGTTGACAGACTGTGCAATCATAAACACAATTATGTAATTATCTATGAGCCACATAAGGGCAAAACAGAAAGCTTAGAAAGTGATTTCATTTAATTGGCCAAAGTGCATGATTTCATATTTATACTCTGACAAAGCAATCTGCCTTACAATAATTCATCTGTTTTCCCTGGAAAGAAAAATATAACCTTTTAGGAGTACCCACAGGTATTATGATGATGTGGGTGAAAACGTACAAGACGGAACATAAACTGTTTTATCAGTAACAGTGTATCCTGAGAGTTTTGGTGAGTATCTGCAAATATTTGCTTGCTTTAAGAATCCTTGTCAAATTGCAATTTTCTCATTCGAATTTTATTTTATTATTTCAACTTCAAATACAGAAGGGCAAGGAATACTGTCTCTGTGAGAACTGTCTCGGACACACTAAGAAATCTGTTAAAAACTTCTGTTAGGTTTAAGCTTTAAGCAACATTTAGTTTAAATTGTACATACAAAGAGCTTTAAGGAATTATTTTAAAAACATGTAATGAAGTAGAGTAAAAATGATATTTTAAGTAACAGATTAGATTTATGGATTTGTCACTTTAAGACTATTAAAATACATAAAAATAAAATACAAAAAGAAAGAAAAAAAGTATGTGCCATACTACTAGAAATAGCTTTTGTTCTTTTTTTTTTTATCTTGGAAGATTAACTATGGATAAAATAGTAGAGGAAAGCCATAAGAGATCTGCTTTTAATGTTTTACTTTGTTTCTTTTGTGTAAAATGAAGAAAGCAAGTCTTGTCCAAGATGATCAGGCTGATAAAGTGATGCACAGCCAAGGGGACAAACCAGATGACAATGAAATACCACAGGGCGTCTCCACATTAAGGTCATAAGAAACATGCAAAGCTGGTCATGGAGTAATTTAACTACTGAAAATGGCTATGTAGAAATCTGGCAATGAAAAACATTATCTAAAAATCCAAACTTTAAAATAAATTAGTCAGAGGTGATGGAGTTTCCTCTAATTTTAAATAGTTTGAGTTATTCTTAGATGAACTGGTAGTCGCTGCCATTAAAGCCACACATTTTACAACTGATTCTGAAATCAGTTCTCCAGATTTAACACCATAAATTTAATCAAAGTGATTTTAACCTTCAACTATCTTTCATCATTGTCATGACTGAACTGTAAATACATTTAGAAGCACTTATTATTGATCAAGCCTTCCCAGTACAGTAAGATAGGACAAGTCTTCCAGTACTACCAGGTAATAATATCCTGTTTAATAAGGTGCTGAAGGTAATATCCTGAAGAACTAGCACATCCAGTAGCTCTACTTTTACATCAAACCTAAGCAAAATAAAATAAAAAAAAAAATATGTAGACCTTTTTTTGAAGGGCATTGTTTAAATAGCAATAATGAGTATAAAAGAAGTATTGAAGTATACATAAAAACTGTTTTTGCAACTGTACCCGCACATATACACAAATATCCTGAAAGCACCTATGCAGTATGAATCACACACACTGGGCACATTCACAGCTCGGTTATTCAAGCACACAAAGTCTCAGCTGGAGGATTGTTCTAATTGTCAGCCCTCACGCTTAAAATTCCAGCAGTTGGGTAAAACGTACCAGTCAAAGCAATTGAAAAAGATGAGGAGAATGTAATCTACAGCAAGCATTTAACAGCAGGAACATTAAAGCTTTCCTTACCAACACAAAAATAAAAGACACTAGATGATAATTCAAAGAAAAACTGATGGAAGCATAAGAAAAACTTACCATCAATGGAGCATACAAATCATTGCCCTGATATTCTCAGCCCTGACATTATGACTGACACTTCTAAAACAACTGAAGCTTTCCTTCCATAGGTGTCAGGCATTTCCTTCCTCTCTTTAGTCAAAATAAGAAGCAGAAATGCCTTGTGAGTTGAACTTCTCTTCTGCATGAGAGCAGTCAGTCTCTACAATTAGAATGTAAGTCTCTAGTTGAGAACAATTTACTGAATAAATCTTTAGTTCTTGCAAACTACAAGTGCAAGATGGTGAACAGCCGCCGACCTCCATCAGATCAATGGACTGAAGTGCCATCAGCATTTTTCAGAAATACTCTGTAACAATTAGAGCATCATTTTCAATACCAGGAAGACAATGCTGAAAGGTATTACTAGAAGCTGCAACATATATTGCCTCAATACACGCCTTTTAGAAGTCACGTCTACAGTCTGATACAAAGTGCAGTAATAAGGAAAGTAGAATCTGAAACAGAAGCAGGCGACTTTGCTATACACTACTTAAAATACATCTGCACATTACCCATTTGTGCTTCTAGACACCCAATTGGTCTCACAGTCAAATCACCAGAGGCACAAGTACTCAAATTAGCACTCCCATCCAGTCAGATATACAGTGTATGGGCACAGTTACAGTTACAACAGGAAAGGTAACTCAGCTGCAAAAGTGTTCCTTCAGCCTTAAATCGTACTGGATATTGCTTGGTAAATCCCACTCATGTAGTTCGGTAGAAGCTCCAAATACACATTCCTTTCCCCCACTGAAACTTAAGACCATAGACTCTACTTTCCTTACTTAAGAGTGGATATATGGAAAAAAAATCCATCAGGCTCCATCCCCTAGCTGAAGGGAAATCCATGTTTTTCATAACTGGAACAGAAACAAACTCACATCAAAATCTAGTCCAGTCCATACAAGTGCCTTAGGTCTGTATGTGGATGATACTTATTTAAACATTCAGTTCCTGTTATTCCCCTCTGGTTTATTCTATTCCTTTTTTTTTTTTTTTTTTTTTTCAGGCTAAAAATCATCAGGCTAATTCAACATGAGTTTAAATTCAGCCTCATAAATGACAGGTTCAATACATGTTTGAGTTTGAGGCAATTCCTATTATCATAATTACTAATACATTAAACCACTCCAGTTTTGAAACTAATTTCTCTCCATAAGCTATAACCAGCAAGCTTGTAATGATATCTCTGCCATGAGGACGTCTTTTGGCTACCCTGTTTACCTTGATTACTAGGTGCTCAAATCCATATTGTAAGATAAACAATCTAATTCTTTAACTTGTTTTAATTAATCAAAGCACTATTGTAATTTTCACTAAAAGTAAGATTTCCACTAAAAGTAAGAAACCTCAAACTTCAAAGACATGTAGAAGTCCTATCTTTGTGACTGCCTGGTGCATAAGCATCACTAAGAGGCAGACATACTATTGCAAGAGCCCATACTTACTGTTCTTTATCAAACAGGAATCTCCATCAAATGCAATTGGTATATGAAATAGATAAACAGAACTGTTCATGAACTAAGTAAAAAAATTACAAAACCCAACAAAATCCCCTTTAATGTGAGCAAGCAGAATGAAGAGAAGATTAAACAAGAATGAAGAAAGAATACAGTAACTTTGTTTTAGACTTAGACTACTGACAGTTCATCTGGTACAATAACAATCTGGTACAGCAGTGACAGACTATGGTGTTGAGCAACATAGATTGACAAAAATATCTAACATTATTATGAATTTTGCTAATCCCATTTTCTATGACAGGTAAGAAACTGGCATCACATTAAAATGAAAGGGATATCCTTTACCTAAAATAATATGCATCCAGATTATCCACATAATCAAACCTGCATTACTACTGAAGTAACAAAACACCTACGGCTTGGTAATGCTTAGATTTTTCTCCAGGAACCAAGTACAAAATTCTTAAAAGGGACAAAAAAAAATCATGCATCTTCCATTAAGAATTATGCCACACAGAAACCCAATAAACTATGCTTCCAGTATTATCCAGTCAACAAATGCAAGTGCCAAAACTTTCCTAAGTATTAATGATTAAGATAGCAAGAAAGTGAAGAGAATGCCAGAGCACTTCTGGAGATCTTAAGCAAAGAGAGCTGTTCTTAATGTTTCCAGATGTGATTTTAAAATATTTCTAGCTGGATTTAGCCTCTTTCCTCTGCAGATAGGACTCTCCGGTAGTAATGCATTTGTAGTCCTGCCTTGGGAAGTGCTAGACAAAAAAAACCCCAGATATATTGGGATTTATTTTTGTCCTGTATTCTGGTTATGATCTACAGAAAATGACAGTGGAGAAGTAATTTTACTGAACACGAGTCTGGCAAAATGGTGTATTATTCACATATGTGATGAATGAAAGAATCAGACCATCTGAGCAGCCATCGTGTTCTTAGAGAAGGAAAACTTGTTTTCTTTTAGCTGATCGGTGTGACCTCTATTTTGACACCACATATTTTCACTCTTCGGAAGAGTGAGCAGATTACATACAGATAAATTACAGATATTAAAAATAAAGTATATGGAATAAAGAAGCATTATTAGGATTTATAAAAATGTTTCTTCTACTAGGAAAACAAACAAACAAAACACAAATGCATCACTTGCCAGAAGTGATTTCAGTGATACTGAAATATTGAAGTACCATCATCAGCCTGAAATACTTCAAAAAAGCCAGAAATCTTTGTATATAATCATAAAATCTTAGAATGGTAAAGGTTGGAAGGGACCTCTGGAGTTCAACAAGTCCAACTTCCCTGCCAAAGCAGGATCACCCAGGGCAGGCCACACAGGAACAGATCCAGGCAGGTCTTGAAAGTCTCTAGAGAAGG
>JAAGNO010026553.1:0-22570 GCA_033439905.1 Ceryle rudis
TGCCCGGCCCGGCCCGGCGAGGCTCAGGCCCACGCTTAACGCCCCCGAGGAGAAAATTTCACTCCTAAGCGAAATTTTACCCCGCGGGAAACGATGAAAGAGCCTCGCTGTTTGCTGGGCAGCTGCCTCGGTTAGCAGAGGCCTCCCACAAAAAAAAGAAACCCAAATTAAGTAAATAAACCCCCTCCAAAAACCCAACACCTTCCCTCCCCACCAGCCGCAACTTTTAAGAGTTTTAAGAGTCTTTTAAAGGCGTGTTGCGCGCACAACGGCTGCTGGAGAGCATATTGCGATGGTATTGAAATTCTTACGGAAGACTACCCAAAAACCTGAACTTCTGTTTGCGGTTTGTTCCCAAATCCATGTTTTCGGCGATAGGCTGAAGGCAGAAAGAGTATAATCCAATAAAGTGATTAAAAAAAACCTAAAAAGCTGTTTCAATTTACTTCATCCTAAGGAAAAGTTTGCAGTTGTGCATCCATCTGCACAGGAACATACAGGGAGCTACGGTGCTTTGAAGCCCCGTGTTCGCAGGAGCCAGGGCACAGGTCCCCACAGTAATAACTCAAAACCTCATGTCCTTAAAATCCAGGGGAAGCATCAGCCCGTTGAGACCAATGACTTCCAAATGGGCTTACGCTGCCCATTATGCTTCACAGCTCAGTAAACTGTCCTATTTAAAATTATAAACCAGCAAGTGTAACAGCTGAAATTTGAACTAGTGCGGCTATATTCTGACCCTGAGCATTGAGCAAGCAAAAGAAATACGTGTAGCTCAAAACCCTGTAAAATAGCCATGGAAGCTCCTACCAGTTCCTGTATTTCCTGAGCTATATCCATTCTGACTGCGCCGCAGCTGGTGAGCTCTATTGGACTACATTGTCATAGTCTCCATAGTAACTGTATTTCCAAAAAGAAAACAAGCAAAGGAAAATAAAACACAAAAGTGTAATGTGGAAAAACAGTTGCATGCTTGTGATATGGATTTAGAGTTGCCTCTGTTCAGGTTTCTTCTGAGAATATAGACCTTGACTGCATCTTTATCGCCTGTAACTCAGCTCCCCTCCATGATAACCATGATACCAACAGCACTGGTTCCTACCCGTCACATTCAACATTTCTGAAGCCAGCACTAAGGCATACAATTAAAATGGGAAAATTGCACACACAGTTTTTATTCACCTCTAATTTCATCTGCTGATGAGGGAGACAGCTCAATATTATTCTCCTGACTTTTAAGTCCCTGTCTCCCAGTTTGCACTAGTACGCAATAAAGGAGTCTGTTTAAATTTTCTCCGAGAAAACAGTATTTACAAATGTCAAACAGCAGAAACAAATGCTTATGCAGCTTTGAGATTGGCTGCCGGTTCTGTTTCCATAGAAATGAGCATTCATTTGCTGAAAAATGGGGAGGTGCTTTAAAGAACCTTCTCCAGTTTGTAGGGATACCCCTATTTCTGGTGGAAGGGCAAAGCTAACAGCACACCTAAGATTCTGCTTAAACAAACATTCTGATAGTGTTCTCCTAATGGGCAACATGATTATGAATGTAAACAAACACCAAGGTTTTCATAGCAGCTAATCTGTTGACAGTTCACATCCAAGAATTATGTCTGGTTTTACTCTCTACATCTAAAGACAAACCAAAATATTTTTTAGATAAAGAAAATAAATCAAAGGTGAGTTGGAGAGGCAAGGTAGCACAAAGACTCTTGCCCAGTCCCCTTGTTAGACCCAGTGCCTTATCTGCTGGCTTTTGAAACTCCTTGCTACATCTTGCGCCAATTATTCCACCCCTACTTGTTTCTCAGCAAGTGTTTCACCTTGTCTGCCCTCCCTGAGCATCTGTCAGTCTCTAACAGGAACTCGGTTGCCCTCCTCCTCGTTACAGTTTCAGTAACGGAAAATGGTAACACAAGGGTAAAGGAACTGTTCGCGCTACGTCCACTTTAACCAGTCACAAGGCTAACAGATAAAGCTACCAGCGTGCATAAGATTGCAGGTACAGTATCTTTTCTCCTCCCTGTACTTCTCCTGCATATCTAAGCGTACAAATACAAGGATTTAAAACCTCTTACCTATTTCATCATCTTATTACACAAACATATCTTTTAAAATATATGCTTGTTTTGGTAATTAAAATACTATGGAAAAACATTATTGTATGGAAAACATTCTTGTATTCAGATTGTTTAAAGCTGTGAAGTTTGAGGTTTTGGGTTTGGGTTTTTTTTTTTTTCCTTCCTCAAGTACATGCAGAATAAAGAGACTGAACAACTGACGTAAATATTATTTGATAAACGAATCCTAAATCACAACTCTGGGTTCTCAGAAACTAGGTCAACACAGTCAAGATCCACTACACCACAGCAGTGTCACGCAGGACGATGAAGCAGCTGGATTCCACAGTTGGATTAACAAACACTTCCCTACCTAGCTCTAAACCTTGACACCAGCACACACTGAAGGGAAAGAACCCTCATCAGTACAGTTAACTTAATTGGGAAAGTAACTCAATCTGGGGAAAGTAACTCAATCTGGCAATACCCCTTTCCTTTCACTGCTGAAAAGGCTTGCTACAGAACTGCACCAGTCTAATTACATTTAAGCCTGCTGAACGTTTTTGGTTTTGTTTTCCGCCTCCCTCCCCTCTTTGGAAACATAACCCTATTCCCCACTACCTTCCCAAACCCTACTCCAAAATATCTAATACACTTAAAAAAACCTCCTTGACACTGTAAGCAGATGTATTTAGACATTAAAATTTGGCCTTTATCCAGAGATGTTTGATAAAACTCCTAAAAAAAAAGTTGGTAACAAGGCTACAGGAATTAAACAGTTAACTTTAAATCTGCACGTGCAAGCAGTAAATACAAACTGTCCTTCAGAGAATAATGAAGGACAAAGCCAAGATAAAACCCTAACAATGGACAAGTATCTTTTCAATAGCATTAAAAAATGGTCTAGATGGATGAAGCAGATAAACCAGGTTCAAGAAAAAAAAAATACTGAAACCAAAGCATTAAGAGGGATTCTGCCACTGTGGTACCAAAACAGATTCATAACTTTTGCATAGGAATTGCCACCTACAAGACAAAAGAAATGGTTTATACTGCTGTAGAATTGCATTAATATCTTCATTTTACAGATAAAAATAGTTTAAAGAAAAAGAAACCTAATCAACTCTCCGAATAGAGACAAAAAGTTCAGAAGTGCTATATGAACTAGTCCAGCAATGATGTATTTATATTGTCATATATATTTATATTATCTCAGTGCAGTCATATTCCCTCATGTAATTTTCCCCATTCTCCAGAGAACTACCAACAGAAAAAAAATATATGTAAAATGCATTTTCCAACTTCTCAAACCTATGCAGCCCTATTAACTTGAAATGCAAGACACTGGTTTACCCTTCTACAAGGAGTAAATTCACAATCTAACAAAATTTACATGTAAAACCTTCTCCCCCAAAATTGTATTTTCCTTTGTTCGTTTTTTTCGTTGCTACTTGGTTTGTTTGTGGTTGGTTCTGTTTGTTTGTTTTGTTTGTTTTTTCCTATATTAATCCTAAGAAATCTATTTTTGCATTCTTTAAGCAGTGACAAATAGCAATCAATGGTTTATTTCAAAGCAGAATGCAGCAAAGCAACTCCTCAAAGAAAAGGTAAAAACACATTCCTTTGAACCTACAGTGTCTTCTGTTTTCACACTACCCAGAAAAGGGTGAGTACACATCAGATGAAAAGGTAAGTTTGGGTACCTGAACAAATCATCTGCATTCCTCAATATATTTCTCCTCCTACATAGTTACACTTGTTAGATTTAGCAGAGCTTTCTCGTCAGTCAGCAGAGTTGCTCTGAAAGCAAAATGAACATCAGAAAAAAACCCTCCCCTATAAAACAAGATCCAGATTGCTTCCAGAAGACAATGAAGCTTTCAAAAACAACTATATTAAAGCCACTGCCACAACACATCCCTTGTTGTGCTGATACGTAACATTTTTTTTTTTTCTTAAGTTTTGAGTTTTAAGTATGAAAGAATGATGGCTTTGATCTTTCATATTATAAAATACTACATCAAGAATGCAGTCAGAAGCAACAAGGATCCTTTGCACAACAGGTTTTCTTTTCAGGAACTACATCAAAAATAAGGAGCTCAAACTCAGTAAAGAAAGTTTCACTTCAACATTGAAGTGTCTTTGAATGCTGCATTTCCATAATTTAAAACTCCATGCATTATACTCATTCATCATTTTAACTGAGAAGAAATCAAACACGTCCATCACTAAATTACCATTTTCTTTCAGAAATGTACAATTGCGGAAAGGCTTATCTGATCTTTTTACCTCAGGCACAAACACTTTGCAGACTTGTTACACCCTCCGCTGAACACACATGTAACTTAGATTCACTGTTTCCATCCAGTTTCAACACCTTTTCCAATCATATTCTGACTGCAGTCCAGCAACTACTTTCAGCAATAGTGTAAGTTTGTTGCCCTGTTATTTTCTTAGAATTCACATTTCTAGTCCTCCATCTCACACTGATAATACTAGTATTTAAATACGTATCTTGAATTCATCTAAAGATCATAAACATATTATCTTTCATACTCACCACTGATGCTACTTAAAATCATATTTCCAGTGTTTTTTACTTCATCAAATTTTGCAAAGATTGTTTGCAACCTGTAAAGAACAACAAAAATATTTTTACATCTCTGAAATCCCCCAGGTTACTGGTTACTAGAAACAGAAATCAATTTGTTAACATATGTAAAATAGTAATACACAAGGGATTAAAAGTATCAAGAAACAATTCCTAAAGGCTTCATTTTAAGCTAGTCAAACATCTTCACACAGACACACCAAAAACTAAGTCAACTTAGCAATGAACAAAACTGAGCATCACTACTAGCACAATTAAGAACAACTAAAATTCTAAATTACGGTTCAGTTATATATATTGGCTTCTAGTTGACTGCAGTATTGCTCTATACACTACACTAACTGGCAACAATCTGACCTACAGAATGTTCAAATGGAGAAAAAATATGGATTACTGTTTAATTTGTTTTGAGACAGTTACATATTTTAGTTTCTCAAGTTTCCCTCCATTTTGTTATAAAACCACTTTTTTAGTAGTTAACATTTCCACAGCAAAAAGAAAAAGGAAAAACTTTTTTCTAAACTTAAGGTACACTAAACACTTTATGTTCAACACATAGACCACTGATTTCAACTCTCCCAACTGAAAACACACTGCAAGAGCTTAATTACATGTAAGTAACAAAAAGAAAAACAAAAAAAACCCTCTACATTTGCCATCTAGTCCTGAAAAATAGGAAGTGCTATTCAAGGAAGAAAGCTGGCAAAACACTTCAACAGCCATTTCTCATCACTTTTGTAGAAAACTCAATAAAAGCAGTGGAAGTCGCTCACAGAAAAGATGCAACCCACACACCAGACATAGGTTTGCACTGACATAATAAATACACTCTTGAGCTGCAAACAGTGGAGAACGTGTTCTTTTTATTTCTCCAAAGACTTTCCCACATTTTAGACTATTCGGAATATGGCAAGATCTCACATGTATATGAATTTTTTGCTACCAGACTAGCAGGACGGAATCCTGACCTTAAATGCACAGTTTACTAGAAGTCACATAATAGTCTTAAAGTCTCCAAACAGGTACAGTTCAGCTGCATCACCAGATAGAGATAGATAGAGACTTTATTACCCAACTGAACATGTGCTAAAACAAATGCTTCTTTTGCAACTCACATTCCAAGCTATTTTAAGACAAACCAAGAAAAATGGGCAAGAACAGTGCTTGGCTATGAAAATTCTCACAATACGGTGAGGAGCAGAGTCAAGGACACAGACAAAGATTTAACTTCCGCATTTCCTTACACACACACACACACCAGTCTTAATGATTGCTATAGAGACTGTGAATGGTCTCCCTTCTCTGACACACTGCACACTAGTACCTCATTTATTTAGTAATGAAAATGCAATATCATCATGAAATACTGTCAGACAAAAGTATAAAATGCCTGACCCTTCCCCACCCTCCCTTTGCAGTGTTTTAGGACTCTCACAATGCCTTTCTTTTTTTTTTTTTACTTTCCAAATACTTCAAAGTAATCTGCTACAGAACAAATTTTTCCTGTACTAGAACCAGACTTGGAAAAATAAAAGTAGATAGTACATGAAATGCTTTTTGAGTACTAGCCTTTACTAATGGCACATGAAATCCCATTAACATGTTACGTGCTTTACAATTTAGGAAGTGGAAAGTTCACACAAGAATCAATACACATGGCAGTGCATTATGCCATCCTACCTTCATAAAAGAAGGTTAATACATTTGCTTTCTATCTACCATAGGAACTATTTTTACTGTTTACCAGTGACTGCAAGTTCCCCTGAACACTGCTGGATTCCATACTAACCAGTTCACCTAGTTAATGAGGAGGACTTAACACTACATCTGAAAGGCTGAATCTGTTATCCTGAGAGAAACTGAACATGAAGACTAGACCAATTTCCTTTAAAATTTTACTTGATTTTTCACGTCCTGTTCAGGCAGTGTTAGGCATTTGGCACACGTATTTTAGAGAATTCAAAGAAAGTATTTCCTGCTCTTTTGAACTCAGTTTTCAGAAATGCTTTCCTGAACATTTTAAACAGAAGAGAAAAAAACAAAATGCTTCCTTATAAATACATTATAATAATACCCATGTTGCCTCTCACTCTGGCCAAAATAGCTGACAAAGTACTAACCGTGAACATTTAAAAACATGTTTGCCAGCACTGGATGAGATATTGTCAGTGGTGCTTTCTGGAGAACACCACAGTACTGTCGCTCCTAGGGTTTTCAAAGCATGTCTTTATGACCAGAGGCACACTCCAAAGTATTTTGTCATACTGACAAAAACAACAAAAAAAATCCAGTAGAACGCAGCTAACAAAATGGTCAAGCACTACTGTAGAGCCACCCCTCTCTTTAGTATAGCTTACAGAACTGTAACTACTGCTTTACAAAGACTGTTTTCACCATTGGCAGCAATGAGGAAGGTTCTTGGAGAAGAGCAGCATGGTCACTCCTTTACCTCATATCTGCAAGCCTGGGTTTGGATATGACATGCATAATCAGTCAGTGAAGTCATCAGTCAAAAATACTGGTAACCTAATGTGGTGATGACATTCAATGAGGGGAATACAAACCCTTCTAAGACACAGTATGAGCTGGCACGAACACACAGGGAAACACAGATGCTCACAAAGAACGTGCACTACACTTCTAGGCTGAAGAGCTGTTATTTATGACCACGCTTCAACTGTTGGCATAACAGGCAGAGGGGGATACCTAAAAGCTGGAACCTTGCAATGAAGAGGCAGAAAAGCACCACTCTTCTGTCTATAAAAGGAGGATCAAGAAAAAGAAAGAGTAGTGACTGCTCGGTTCATGTGCAAAGTGAGTCTGAAGCACAAAATGGCCCATATGAAGCCTTGCACTTACTTCTCCCTTCCAGCTTGCACTGACGTGTGTCCACACCACATCCAGACACACAGATGGACCTCATCTACAGCATGAACTAGACAAATAAGTAGAATGTGCATACTACATAAAATGTGGTATTCAGAAATGCCTACTGCAAAAAGCTTTATAGCATTTCAGGATATGGAGTTGAGGGCATAGACACAAGAGCTAAACAAACAACTGGATTTATATATTTGTTTCTCAACTAACAGTGGGAAAAAGTTGTCAGATGACTTGCTGAAAGATCTTAAAAAGCTTTTAATACTCAGACTAAGCAACTGCTGTCCAAAGCCACAGGTACTGTATCCACTCAGGGGAAATCAGCCACACATATTCCATACTGTAACAAACTCCATCTGGCCCGTACAAAACAAAATCCCTTCACTATTCTTGGCTCACAGAACAAGAAATAAAACATTCAGTTTTGGTATTCACAAATATATTTACAGATATATTAACACTAACAGGCCTGATACCAAAGAATGTCTCTTTGGCAGCAATTTTAATAAAAGGAGAAAAAAAAAAATCCAAAATTCCAACAAGTGACTGTCTTGATACTGATTTTTCTGGGGAGGGGAAAAATAATAAAAAAAGTGCTTCAGGCAAAAAGCACAATATAATTCTGAAATTTGGAAGTTTAAAAATAGCAAATAAATGAACTCATGGATTCTATTATTAAACTAACAACTTGGTCCCTATAAATAAAAATGCTACTACTGTATTTTTCTTCAGTGCATGTAGAGTAAAACTACAAAATTAAGATCCCATCTTCTTTTATTGACTACCTAGACTCCAACATGTCCAATAACCTTCTCTAGAAAATCCAGTGTTTCCCACAGAGACAAACCTAGCTGGTGCAGATTACAAAACCTTTTAAGGCTATTATTAAACTATTAACTACATTTGGCCTTAGAGATACAACATGCATATTCCATTTGCATATTTAAGGAAGTCAAAACAGTTTCTCAAAACAATGCTTGATTAACTTTCCTGCTTTCCTTTCAGCAGATGCGAGCTCTTGTTTTCAGTGCTTTAGGGCAGAGTACATTCAAGCAGCAACACACAGATGTCTAATGTGTGATTGGTTATGTAAACTAAACAAGGCTACAGTCTTTTATATCAAATATGCACCAAATACTGCAGTAATAGGGGTTTCTGCTAATATTTATGCTTACATACCATTTTTAAAGCACTGTCATACAGTGGAGAAGCTGCAGTGCAGTTCTTTCTCAACAACTGAAAGCAGCCGTGTCTGAACTGCAGATTATCTGTAATACTTAAAACCCTTAAAACCTGCCCAGATGCACAAATGTGAATACAGATTCCCCTCAGAACAATGACAAGATGATACTCTACATCAAAGGTTTCTTTTCCCACAGATCATAGCTCCTGCGTAACCACATGAAAATTTTAATGCATCTAAGCGAAGGGAAAAACTTCTGACAGGCACTGGGGAAGAAATCTCTTAAATTAGGTCTGTCTCTGAAGGAACAACAGCCTTGGCTACCATACAGCTATCTGTCTTTCCTGAGCTTTGTAAACTGCCTCCTTACTTGTGTGGAGTAAAAAGAGACTATGGGAACCCTTTTTGTCAGCAATGGGTGGGACACAGACTAGTAGCCTCATGCTCAAGTAAATCATAAATCCCCCCTTCATCCCAACCTGAAAACTACTGCAGGGGACACAGCATTGAGACTTAGCTCATCTATTATTTTACACCAGGCTTGACAGTCAGGTGCAAAACTTGCTGAGATTCAGTGGTGACAGCCCATTTAACATGCACCAAGCAGAGCCTTGCTTCTTTATGGAAATGCAAATGGTATAACTATGCTTGCTTTCAGATTGGGGGAATTTTGTATTCAACTGACTCAGACAGAAGAAATAACAATTGGCACCTACCGCAACTAAATTAAAAGCCGTTGATCACCCCGAGGATACACAGATCCTGTGCTGTTTAATCCTATTTGGATTGTAAGATTTACCCAGTTTCTATCACATGGAAATGTGAACTGGAGGAGCGCTGAACCTAAACTTATGGTCAGACCCAACATTCACAGTACAAACAAAAGCTGTTGTTATCAGCACTCTTTTGCTCTTATTCTCTGTTCCAAAACATGTTCAAGACCCTGTCTCAATGCAGGAAGGATCTTCTCCGGTATGTTCCAATTATCTGCTATGAAACTACTACTTTGGAACTGTAGTAATAATACAGCTTAGACTTCTGTGGTAACCATGTAATCTCTTAAAAGTCTAAAATTATGACAGCCATTAAATAGAAAGGAATGTGTACAACTTCACATAGGCAGTGTAAACTTCTGTCCCAACAAGTTGAACCCCACCTGGAACAAAAACCCAATCATCTCAACACCATTCTCCTATGATATTTTGATATCCTACAAATGATCATTAAAAACAAAGGCTAGTAGTTTTTATAGAAGGGTCTGATGAAGCACAGTACCCATTCTGACCTTTTCTCTGACACCACGTAGTAGATACATTCAGCTTTATCAAAACCAAGTGAGATGACTCAGAGTGAAACAGTATGTTCACTGATAAGGGGTTAACACAACTATAAAAATGTAACTTGTTTTAATAAGGAATATCAAAGATTTTATTGTATAAACAGTCTTTCCCACTAAGTACAATTTCAACCTCTGTCTAGCTTTGTTAATTAAACAAATGTTTACCAAGCTAGCAAGAAAACAATGGCTACTTTTATTTCATATAAGCTAAACTACACACAAGATAGGCCAGCCGTTAAAGACTGGAATTGCTTTTCAGAAAGAGAAAGGACCATCAAAGTTTTCCTTGTGCAAGGAACACCCAGTGCCTTGTGATGGCACATGGAGCAGTGAGCACTCTTGAATACTCCTTTCTTCCTTAACCCTAGAACTGGAAAGTACTGGTCTGATAAAATTAGCAAGAGAGGATGATTTTTTCCACTACAGTTACCTTCAAGAGGGAAGTAGCTTATTGATTTGCCGTGCTTTCACTGCACACTCACATATACACACACACACGCACACTACATGAAAAATACCGATATAAGGCTTCAGTTGAGACTCTTCTATAATGAAGCTCAACAGCAACTCTAGAATAAGGAGCAAGATGTCTACATTCAAGTATTTTCTAATTATTTCCTCACTGTGCTCTCTACATATTGGCTTAATTTTGAAACATTTTTCTACAACTGTCCAGCTCTCAGCTTCTCTTCAAGTCAGGGAACTTTAATGGGTGAATGTAAGGCTGCTTTCCATCATATACCTCTAAGCCTCTTCCAAGCAGAAAAGAAAACCGCAAAAGAAAGCCAGGAACACCAAGAACATAACAATGGAAGCAAAACTAGCTAGAATAAAAATTGTAATAACTTTAAAGGTTTTTTTGCGACCTTGAAGTTCTGATAAAGAGCAAGAACACAGAATGGCTCAGGATTACAAAATCAAAATGATCAACTCACCTTCCAGGAGGAATTCCTCTTTTAGTAAGATCTATTCGTACTTTGTCTCCCACATGCCTGTAAACCTCCACAATGGCTAGTATGGCAGCATCTCTCACCTGTGAATGCAGTTTAAATTGTTCATCTCAGGGTTACAGAAACCAAAAGAACATTTGCTGACAACCCACTCACCTTCCAGTTCCCATCGACCAGCATTGCAAGTCATTTCACAACACACTTGAAACAGTGAGGGTGGAAGGGAAAGGAAATAAAACTGTTAATTCAAGATAGTATTTATTCCAAGTTAGAGCATCTCCAGATAGTGAATGAAGAAATCCTAGAAATAACATTGAGAGGGAATTTCTGGGATAGACATAAGAATATTTGTGGAAGAAACAGGCCTTATTTCAGACTATCACAGCAGGCAATACTTGCAGATGTTTATCCCTGAGCTCAGCCTTGACATTTCCTCTTGCTCTCGCCTGTTTCTACATTCAGCAAGGCCCTTCTAGAAAACTAAGGAGCTGACTGCCCACAGGAATGGGCCAAACTGATCAGCGTTTTCCATAATTCCTTCAAGGGGAAGTACACAACACCACATTGTCACAGAGACAACGAGTAAGACAAGACAGGGAAAGGGGATAGAACAGTTAAAGCAAGGAGACAGAGTGCCTCCTGAAAAATTTTAAACTATAGTCATCACAATAAAAACTGCCAAAAAGGCATGTCAGTAAATACCATTCTTCTCTCTAAAGAATTACTGGAACAACTATATTATTATTCTTTTAAATAGTTCAAATTGAACGCACAAATGCTCTATCGACCTATGAACTACATCTTTAATGATCAGCAAACAAGAAATTCTTAACAGCTTTTGTCTAGAACAGAACAATGCTGTGGTATACAAAGGAGACAAGGACTTTGCTGCACCCAGAAAATAAGCAGGAAAACCTACCCTGTCCTGTTCATCTGCCCATCTCCCACCAATAGTACTTTCTTCCATACCATAAAGTCTTTTCTCTCAGACAGAAGTTCAGATAAATCAAGAGATATCTTATCCATTTCCATTTGAAGGTTTTCTGAAGTTTAAATGTCACCGTTATGAACTATGTCTTAATTTCCACTGCAGTTAACTAGAGTCCTTGCTTGTACTCAAATGCCATTTGAATTCCATTTAGGAGATTATTACACATGATAATGTCATCTTTAGCAAATTTGGAAGGCTATTCCAGGTCTCATGTAGGGGCTCTTTCTGGAGGCAATTATTCCTGCCAATACATTTTTTTATTTTATTTTTTACTTTCTACATGCTCTGTAAGAAACAGCTATATATAGTAGTGACTAGTTTCAGCTTCTGAAGTCAAAACTAAAGGAGGTAGCATATCACAACACTGCTGCCTTTGCAACTCTACTTTCACCTTCCAATGGATGGAATGAATCTGAGGAAAAATGGTTTTATTGTTTCTTGTGGTAGAAAACAATGATCTGTTGTATACAAGCAAGCCTATCGGCTTTTCTGGAATGCCTACATCAATTTTTCTTTCATTCTTCTGTCAAAGTATAGTTGTTGAAGCACCAGTAAGTAATGAAATCCTTACCTGACTATTTGAGTCACCAAACGCTGTACACAGATGTGGTACCAGCTTACTGAGGGTTAATGGTTGTGCACCATAACTAAAAAAAAAAATAAATATATATATGTTGAATGTATTTCTTTTACAGAAGGAGAAAATACTTTATTCAGAAGTGAACTTTTAGTTTAGCATTTACAGAATACAAAGTTGAAGAGAGCTTGATTGTTCTCTTACTAAGTCCTTTGTCTACTTACAGACAAAAATACTACACCTCTGGTCTTTCTTTCAGAAAGCTCACAAGGTAAGTTGTTTGATTTTTCCCATTTATTAATGTAATTGAATCAGACTTAAGTTACTCATTTGAGAGAAAAACAACATTTGGAAGAAGCATAGAACTGTTACATCTCCATAGAAACAAAAAGCTTACATGTTTAAGGTAGCAGTAAGACACAAACACACTCCTTCTCGGGATCGGTAATTCTTGTGTTTAAAACCAACAGCAAGGCGCTCCCAAATGTACTGCAAAACCAGAAATAATTGTCTTTGATTACCAGAAGTACAACACAATGTAATTCTATCCATACTGTACACTTACCTTCATAACAGCTGCAAATAAGTAACAGAACACAGGTCCACTGGAAAAGTGAAAGAACTTCTCAGATAAAATTAAGTTACAAAACACATGGTACGGAACACAGATTATTCCTATGCCAAAAACAATTTTTAGAAAAAAAAAATCTTCAGAAATCTAGCTGAGTGTTTTTATTGTTTGAGATACAGTACTTAAAAACATACAGAACAATTAGAGTTACACTCAAAACAAACATTAACATTACAAACTACTGACTCAAGCAGAAGTTGCTATATTCTTTTTGCTTCTTAATCCGTTTCCCTGACAAAATTTCCTCTCATCCATTTTAGCTCTTCCTTATCCATACTCCTGCTGCCCATATCTCCCCTACTCTTCCTTTAAATTTATTTCCTCAATTATTTCTTGCCTGTTCATTTTAATTCCTTTGCTTTCATTTCTGTTCTGCTTTCGTTTCTCCTTTTGTGCCGATGCCGCTTCCTGCGGCACAAGTCCCCGGCTCGCCAAACCCTCTTGCGCACTCAGTTTTTATTCTCTGCCTTTAGCCTTTCCCTTCTCAGTTCATATTTTTTTTACCTTTCCATCTCCTTGGCGTTCTCTAGCTGTACGCTGCAGTGTAAAAAGTGTTAACAGTGAAGCTTACAGAGAACAGGGATTCTCCAGGGTATTTTGGAGCAGATGCACAGACTCCAAGTGGAACTCCCCCAGCTGCAGCGCTGCCATTACAGCCTCGCCAGCATCCGCGGGGAGCGTTGCCTAGTGATGGCTGCACACTGGCAACAGCACACTTGGCAGCCCGGGCACCACCCCCAAAGTGCTGCAATCGCAGCGAGCAATGATTCTGCACAGATCCGCTAAAACGTAGTAGATAAATATCGTAGTTGTATTCAGCTTTCTGACAAAAAAGCCTCATGAACAGCTAGTGATCAACAAAACCAGACAGCCTAAGAGCAGGGGATGCTGCATCCTCTTTAGTAATGATTTGGAAACACTTCATAGCAGATGTAAAATTTTCCAATTAGAGCCTTGTTTGATTATTTTGTCCCATCTGTGGTTTCTTGCCTGTTTGTTTATTTTATCCTTCATTACGTTTAGAGAAAACAAACCTCAGACAAGAAGGGTATGGCTTGCCAAAACTGCAGAGCTTAACAAAGAATAGGATTTTACAGAAGAAAACATCCTTCCAATTAATCCCCTGTCCCAGACAACCATGGGAAAAAAGGAAGTCTCCTTGCTAGGTGTACAAAAATACAGGCAGAGGTGGAACTGCAGAGTAATGAACCAGACCAAGCAGACTGAAGAGAAATTTAGTTTTTCAGCAAATTAACCCTACTTTAAGAATTGGATTCTTCTAAACAGAGAAATTCAAATGGCTGCTTAGAGTTTCAGCTCATGATTTGCTGGCAACAATTGGTGTCAACCTCCCTTAGCCTCATTCATGCATTTATACCACCCATATTCTTATTTTTATGCTTTCCTGTCCATAACCACCTACATCTCACTCAAAAAAACCCTCAGCAAAACAAACAAAAAACCCAAACACATCTAAAACAAGAAAAGGGAACTGACAACAGGACAAACTAATTATTATTCAACAACATGTTAGAACAGACAAGATGGGAAAGAAACCTACAGGACTCAGCCTCCAAAAATTATTCCATCCACCTCTTCCAGAGGGATGTTTCTTGGCAGCAAAGGGATCCTAAAACTCAGTATTTCAGTGCTGAAGGCACAGACAAGACTTCTCTGTGTTGGTCCCTGCTGTGAAGATGACTGATGCTTTTCATCCATGTTTTTAATGGTACCTCAGCTGTCCTGAGAGCAGACAACTGAAGCCAGGTTTCTCCTGCCTTAGGGGAGTTCCACACCTCTTTCTTACATATGCTGTTCCTTGGACCCCATGAACCTTTATTGTTTCTGACACTACAAGCAAGCTTCAAAGGGGATGGAAGTTTCCTTCCATTGCCTCAGCATACAGCCAAACAACCCTTCAGAGACGGGAAGGTGGACCAGTAATCTAAAACTTTCATGATGAGGGCCTAGCACAAATCACTGCAATCTTTTATCAGCAATTGTTCAAATGAAGGTGTCTCCAAGATGCTTTGCTGTGCACGTATCCACCAGGTCCTTGGGCAGATCTTGGACACTGGAACGTGTCACTCATGAACTACCTGCACTTCAGCATGAAAAGAGGCTGCCCCGTCTCTCTGTTAATGAACAAAATCAAAACTAGATCTCCTGAAAAGAGAAAGGCAGGTCTTTGTGACTGACACAACTAGACTTAAATGTCTAAATCCCAGCCAAACCTGTGATCAAGTCATATGAGAAAATGCCTTATGTTAAAAGGAAGATAAATACGTTTTTATAGTTGGCTAACATGCTACCTGTGTCTCCTATCAGGCAAACAAGGCAACTGTGAACAATTTTCTCACTGCAGATCAAGTCTGCAGAATCTTATCCCCTGTGCACAAACATTTCAGCCTCTGTCTATGAATAAACCAAGTGAGGAATTAGCATGCAAAAGAGCCTCATTTTCATCACAAGAAATAAGATGTTCCCTATTAACTTCTGCACTTCAAACATTTTCTTCAGAAACTGAACATTCATATGATGTTTCTACTGAGAACCAGGGCTCCTGGAGTTCCAAGAAACATCACTGCTTGAACAGTATCATCTTGCTAACTTTAAAGTTTTCAGACTCACAGAAAAAAAACCACAAGAAGCCACATAATGGTAATAATTAGAAAAGGCTTGCTTAACTCAAATTTCAACCTAAGTCAAGTGAGAATGCTACTTATTTGCACCTCAGTTTGTCCATGGTTCATGCAGCATATTTCTCGTTCACCTAGAAAGCCAAATTTTCAAAGTTAGAATGCACCATCTCAAATGCAGGACTACTCCTGTTCAGGAGTAAAGTAAATAAATTTAGAGCCAAGTAAATTTATTTCTTTCCATTATGCAAATTCAAATCCAGGGGGATGCTTCCAACACAGTTTAATTAAAGTCCTGCCACATGACATGAAAAAAAATCTTAGAATTTAGCTACAAAACCCACAGAATTGAACTGTGCCAGATTTTTATCTTTAACAATGCATCAGTGTCAAAACATTAATAATATCTTAAACATTTACACTGTTAAGTCGCCATAACATTGTGACATATTCAAAGTCAAGCTCATGCATAAGTATAAGCTCACTGGAGGCCTATGTCTGAATCTACATTAAGTAATCATACCATGGGTGGTGCAGCTTTGTCCATCAATTTCAATATAAGATTCTGGGCTTGCTCGCGAACTTGGTCTTTGGCATCTCCCATACGATCTATCAAAGGTAGGAGAACTACAGGAGAGAGAGAGAGAAGAGCCAAGATAAAAAAATAGAAAAAAAAGATTAAACATCCAGTGATGATTTTCTAATACTTAAGGATATTTCCTGAAACAGATTTAAGATATATTTTATTCAAAAATAAAAGCTTATCTTAGGTTGGTCAAAATATTTTCAAATCCCAAGTACATTTCTGAGAACGTTACAGGAATAACAACAGCAGCACTGAACTGCAATTGAAGAAAAAACTGTCTTCCAAAAGGCTAAAATGAAAGCAAGCTTCCCATTTTAAAAATTGTACGAATGACTTCAACTTAATCCTGAACAAGTGTGCCAGTAGCTTCTGAATGTCTGGCTTCTCTGAAAAATAATGCTAGGTCAGGTGAGTGGGAAACTGGGATAGGAGAAAAGGGCTATTTTAAAATCAGTGGGATTTTACTATTTAATTACACACATTTTAAAAGTTTTAAATCCTCCTGCTCACACAGCATATATCCTGGAAACTCGGCCTTGCTTCAATGATTCTGTGATAAGTACTGGTAAAAGTTGTTATTTTAAAACAAGTGTCCTCAAATAATATTTAACTAAAATTCCATCATAACTTATGATTTCACATGCTAAAAGACAAAACTCACTCGAAATGAAAGGACTTGCCAATTCTTTCCACTTGCTTATGCAGAGAGAAGTTCATAATTACATCCGATAAAGTTACCATCTTGTAAGAAAGTTATCTGAATGAATGCTCAGATCAGCACTGCGCAAGACATCCTGCTAGGCTTGTTCCCAGTCCTCCCGTCTGGGGCCTACACACACGCTGGGACTAAGTCTGCAATTACGATGCCATTTATTCCAAACCTCTAAAACTAGCATAACACGTACTTAGAGATTTTTGAAGACTTGTTCATATACCAACAGAAAGAGACAAAGAGGCATCTAAAATCACCTTTTGCTGCACCTCTAGCACATCTCTGAAGACTCAGATTATTTTCCTATTGCTGTCCGAGATCTCTCAGCTGCTGACAGCCACAGAATTAATTTTCTTATTCCACTCACAGAAGAAATAACTATCACCCTATTTTTCAAAAGGGAGATCTGAAAGAATTTTAATAGCACGTAATGATTTTTATAGTAATAACTAGAGTTGCCAGCAGAAGAGAACAGAATCAGCAACTCAGAGGTCTCCTTAGTCCTCTTCCTATATTAAAACCAGTGGCCATTTCTGTACCATGATTATTACTGAAGTTTGAATTTCCCCTCCTGCTATAGCTGAACACATTTTAATTCTCCTAATCTGAATACCTAATTCTCCTGGCTCTGAATATTCCACTGACATCTCCAGCTACCCATATCAAGTTTTTGCATTTTCCATCTATCTTCTCTTCCCCTTTTCCTCTGAATAAATTACAGCTACTTGCATTTTATAGTTTGAAGAGAAGGGTTTGGGGATTTTTTTGGTTTGGGGTTTTTGTTGTTCTTTTGTTGGTGTGGGGATGTTTTGGTTTGGTTTTTTTTGAAGGGCATTTTCGTCTCCTCTAGTGGTTTGGAGTTCTTTTTGGGTTTTTTTTTTTTCCATTTTGTAAACACAGAAGAAACCTCTAGAGGTCAAGAAGTGACTTTTGGGACTATACAGCTGATCCCTGCCATAAAATTCCAATCAACCATACACTTCCTGATTAAGTTTTTCTTCCCTATTGTACTTCTCATAACTCTTCAGCACTTCTAAACCCACCTTTTCCCCATACCACATGTTATGGGTCATATCTGTTCCTTTAACCTGACTGGACAGATGAAGGCAACTCCAGCTTTATAGCAAAGGAAACAAACACGGGCAAGGAGAAGTTGTTCTGAAACACAGCGAGTGCCAGTCCAGCGGGAACAGGGCTGCTTCATGACTAATTAGCATACTGAGTCAGTTGATGGAGCTGCAGATACCAGGGCTCCGTTCAAATCACCAGGCCAAGAACAGAGAGCAGCTACCAGAAGCAGCTGAACAGAGATTAAGTCACCAAGTTAAACTACGTGATGACACAGGCTGCAGATTCCAATGCATGTAGCCACCATACACGCCGGCCTTGGTTACTCATGGAGCTCTGACAGAGGGACAGCCTGCTGTTAAAGGGCCCAAATGTCTTCAGGCTTCACTTTTTTGTCCTAAATCTCAAGTTTCTGTAAGACCCCCCACATAAAGCATCATATATCCTGCTTGCATAAAACAAAGTAAATGAGCCTGTTCTATGTCAGCAACCACCAGCTGGTTTTCAGTTTGGTAGTTCATCTTTTCCGGCAAAATAAGCTCCAACAGGAAATTAACTGAAGTTGGTTGCCTATTGATAAGTTTCAGAGCATTCAGCCAGAATAGGATCTCCACCAAATACATTTCAATTTGAATTCCTAATGCCTTCAGCACTTTTTTCCCCAAATGCTAGTCGCATCTAGAGAAAGCTATAGTAAAAAACAGCTGTACTGTGTTAGCTCTTCTTTCTATGAAGGAATGGGCAACACAGCTCCCTACCTAAAAATTTTGACATTTGAGACACTCGGGTCCACCTCACCATCCTGTTTTGCTGATAACCCTTGTCTTTGCCCTACTCCAAGTCTCCTGACATCTCCTTGCTCCTCTCTAGTCCTGTCGGCCAAAAGCCACAATGCACAAGAAACTCCGAGTTATCCAAATATTTCACCTAAGCCCAAAGCAGCAATTACAGCCAAGCATCAGAGATGACAGTACAACACATGCTTTTGTTCTACACCAGGATAAGCCAGTGGCATCACTCAGAAGCAGCAGCTTTGCCTACTCACTATGCCAAGCACTGTTGCCACTACACAGCCCACACCACCTCTTGCACCAGTGTTTTTCCCTGTTTGGGGTGAATTGAGGATATACTCAGACATTCAAGATGTCTGAGCACACGTCAATCAAGAGCATGAGCTAAGAGGTATGTTGAACCTGAGCCAACAGGAACAGCCTGTGGAGGTTTTGGCACCTTAGGAATTATCTACTGAGTGTTAGCGCACGAAGATTTTTACCTTTAGGCAGGCTTCTATCCCTACCAGGAACAGATGAAGTCATACATGCAGTAAAGGCACCAGCTACCAAAAATTAAGTATTTCCTTTAGAAGATAAGAGCACTACTACATGCCAAAGAATGGATGACCAGAAAACATATCACTAAGAACAATGCTTTATTTTCCCCAACCTCACTGCAAATACAACTGAACAAGCATTTAAATTAGGTTTTATATGCTCTCTCATCAGTATTAGCAAGGTAGTGTCCTCCTTTAAGCTGCAGTGCAAATATATGCACTGGGTCTTTTCTGACATCAGTTTGTGAACTAAAAAGTCACCACTAACTGTTGGAGTTACAAGGAAGGTGATGAAGGAGAAGCAGGACCGTACAGGAAGGCAATACTCAGAGTGGTAGAGTCCTACAGAGTTACCCAGTGCTGTGTGTCATTTGTCACATTCAGCATGGATTCACACATTCCTACTGTTTTATATGAGTCTCCACCTTACTTCTGTTGCCGTATTTCAAAGGGATTTTGAAAACGCAGTAACATATGACACCTTTCAACCCTTTATTTATTTCTGCTGTTACGCAGAGAAGCATTACGCTAAATTTAGGAGACTGATTCCCTTTGTAGTTGCTGGTTATTTTTTGCAGAGCCAAGAAGCACGATATCCCATTCAATTTACCTTTTCATCACATTTTAGCCTGTTGTCAAAGTTTACTATCACTAGCAGCCACTCCTGAGTTTTTCCTGTTAAGATTTCTACGTTGTTCTACCACCATTTTACAGGGTTTGATTACTAATGAAAAGTATTAGTAAAAATATTCTACAGCATACATTAATTCTACCAGACCTATCTCAAACTGACCTGCTATTGACATAGCTGCTCTTTATGCATTTTTCCTTTCTATTACATCCCTAACAGAGCTTATAATCTCATCAGTTTATTTTCCATTGTTTGTCTTTCTTCTCTTAGCTCAGTAAACCTAAATAAATTTTCATTTGTACAAATCCACATAATGATTTTATCATCACTAGTTGAACAGTAGATGGAAGAGTTAAGGCCAAAACCAGCCTGGAGAGTCAGAGCACAGCCCTGGAGGATCAAATATTTATTTCCCGTACCAGACTGACAATGATAAACAAGCACATCACGGAAGTCAACCCAATGTATTCTTAAAAATCCTGAGCAGCTTAACTGTATGATCCCCTGCAGCAAAGAATGCCACAAGTAGCACAAACCATTTCCTTCTGTTAAACTTTAACAAGAGTTCCCTCTGCTGTGACACTAATATGGAGCTTTTCAGTTTGTGTTACACCTCACAGCTCTCTTTATTCCTTCTCTTGACCACTTACACCTGCTGTGTAACATCTTCTGTTACTAATTTCTGTTCAGCAAAAATCCTGATACTAAAAAGTCTAGCTTCTTGTCTTAGACTTTAAAAGGAAAGGCTTTGAGGACAGAAACAGATCAAACCTAGGCTGCAATACCTTCCTAGCTTTCTCAGAAATGTTGCCAGCTCAGGCAACAGCACTGAACAGCTGCCATAAGAAAGGAGGGAGGTAAAAGGCCATCTCCGCCACTAAAGATAGCAGTGTCTGCTGTTCTGGGCAAGGTTCATGAGAGAAAGGCTCCTACGGGCACCACAAAGGCTCCTACCAGGCCAACCACAGGGCTGGTCTGACAGACCCACATGGCCATGGGCTATTTCCAAGCAAAGACTCATTAGCAGGCTCTCCAAGAAGGCCTCATTGCTCCACTTCTCAAGATAAACTTCAGTCCATGGAATGTTTAATCAAAAGCCATCTCAGACATTAATGTGCTGCTTTGAGTCTCTCCAGCAGCAAAGTAAGGCAGGCATTAACGAGATTAATGAGATACGACTATTCAACACCAGTAGCAGAGAGACCCTTCGAGTGCAAAGAGTTCCAAGAGGCGTATTAGACCAACAAGAAAACCGCAAGGTAGCAAACAAACGTTGGTGTCCCCTTCAGACATTTTTCAGCCCTAGGATGGGATTTTACAGAACTAGTATTAATTAGAACTGAACAGAAAGCTAGAACTAGGATTTCTCTACTCCTACTTAATGGCACTGCATTTCAAGGTGCCACACAGTGATGCGTCCACAGACAGCAAGCAGATGGTACTCTAAATCACAGCACGTCACTCGAGCACAGATCACTTCAGGTAAAATTCATTCCCTCTAGAATAAATTCCAGTGCTAGCCAGCCAGGATGTAAAAAGCTTCAAAAGCCTACACAGATTTTTAAATGCAGACTTGCATTTCGGTGCAACAAGATATCTTTGAGACAAGACTTCTCTCACATAAATGGAAAAGCTTGCTTTATATTAGCTGAGCAATTCAAATTCTTGAATTATGTGATTTAATTTCAAGGTTTTCTCTAACATTTGAGGCCACACTAAGGAAAAAGAAAATCAATCATTAAGCAGGAGAAAAAGCATAAAGGAGTAACTCAGGTGTCATTTCTCTAAATGCAGTCTTAAATTTTTCCAAGTTCCTGTACCAAATGCTTTTAATCTAAACTCAATCATAAAAGTAATGAATGACGCAAGTCCTTAAAACAGCTTTAAAATGCATCAGGCAATATACTTGCATGGTTAATTATGACAACAAATTTGAAAGAGCATTTGAATTATTCTGAAGAGCCTAATTTAAAGGTTTTCCATCACTTCTGGAAGCCACCTGGGAAAGAATTTAAACACTTCAAATCGGTTTCACATCTTAGTATATGGCACTACAACCATCTTCCAAAATTACTTCTGCCCACTCGTTTCTTTTCGCAGTAAGAATTTGAAACTAGTATTACACATATACACACATTTACATCGGGCATTCTGCGTGTAAAATGTATATCTATATTCAGACTTACAATTATATGTACATAGATAAATATAACATGTATCTGTGTTAGGTCTTTAAGTGTCAAGTGTCTTTAATTTGCAGGTAACTGTCATAGTTAGAGGGGCTGGGACCAGTTTATCATTATAGGGGTAGAAGCAAACCTGTGTATTCTATACCCCCTATGTCATTGCTCAAAACAATCATTGGTAGCCGCTGCCCAGGAC
>JAAGNO010026554.1:0-32500 GCA_033439905.1 Ceryle rudis
GGGGCTTGTGGGGCTTCTCTCTTTTTTTTTGATTTTTTTTTTTTTTTTTTTTTTTTTTTTTTCCTTTTTTTTTTTTTTTTTTTTCCCCATATCAGGTACTATTTAATGGTATTCAAACTAATTGTTGAGGCTTCCTATATCTTATATGCAATATAAACATTTATAGCTTTCCAAGTCCACTAAGAAATAATCTCTTGGGGGAGACTAAAGCAAAGAAATTTTTCTAAGTGGTCAGGTTCACACATAAGAAGTGTGATTGCAAAGCTCTCCTACCTAAAACACTGGCTTATTCATTCCCAAAAGGAAGACTTCTCAGTGACTTATCCCACCCTCAAATCTTCCTTTAAACCCTGACTTAGCTGTGAGCAAAGTTGTAAAGAGCTTTTTGGCCACTTTTGAATGAAAATCCACGATGGCCATGGTTCGGAAGCTGGCAACAGTGAAAGCAATCATGCTGTTTTTCATCTGAGTGCAGGTTTTCCCGGACATTCTTTATGTCCCCTTTAAAAAGCAATCCTATAAATATACCTTTGGTGGCAGAGGAATACACACAGCAGACAAATGTGTTCCCCTACTAATGGTCTGATAAATTTGTGAGATTTTTTGGTGACATAATTACAGCTTGGTCAGCCCCTACCATTATGCATCACTGTTTGTGATAAACAATGTTTTGCCCTGGGTGTTTTAGCAAAGACTTTGAGAAAACTGCAGGCCTGTAAATCACCTGCTAGGTAGGGATGCAGCATATTGTTCCCCAGAGTTATGAACTTCTGCAAAGTGGAGTTCAAAAGCTCATGAGAGACACCAGGTTCTAGGTCTGCTTGGCTAGGACAGATTGAAGCATAGCTGCATGTGAAACAGACAAGGATGGTTAAAAGTTGTTCTATGGGTAATTCACTGACTTAATTAAACCTTTACAGGTTATAATATTCAATAAAAGCACACTCTCATAAAAAGTTCTTTGTAAATGTGGGTTTAATGAGGAATGTATACACAAGCTAATGCACAGGCTGCCATAAAAAGAGTATGCAATCATGTTTAAATTTTCATTATGCTTGCAATATTTCTGGAGGTCCAGAACACTACCTGACAGAGCTTTTTGGAGTGTTTGTTTTATTTCTGAAGACAATCAATATTTGCAGTGCTGGTTAGGGGTAAGCTTTTCAGGTTTAATGACATTCTGTGTAAAAGGCGAACTATTATGTTGTTTTAAGCTCAAATATCAAACCACTTTTGAAGAGCTCAGTGCAGCCTTCTTCAAAGCTTCAATGGCTACATTAGCAATGTGGTTGAGTTTGCCTTACGTCCATTACACAATTTATGTCAAAGGAGCTGTATATGTAGGACACACAATGACTATTTAAACCTATTTCCTAATAGTATGGAGTTGTTTCTCCAGCCTTCTTTTTGCACTAGACCAGTGCAAACCTTTCTCACAGGGTCCCTGAGTAGAACACGGTCTGAAGCCCTTCCAAAAGCAGAAATGGAAAGATTTTTCTTCAAAATCTCTGCTGTTTCTTTTAAAATACTGTTTATAGTTCCACCTGCTCTCTTCGGTGGCCCCTTGTAAGGAATGACATCTACTTCCCCAGATTATAGGAGACTTAAGTAGAAGAGGTTTTCCCCATGCTCTTTCCACTCTTTCATAGTTAATCAACAACCACTCACTGCCTAGCTATTTGTGTTAGATGTGCTATATAACTGTGGTGCAAAGCCTTTCATTTGTGTTCTTACTAATGTTATTTGCAGACGGTGGATTGTAGCTGCTGCCTCTGATCTTCCACTGTCTTTTTAAAAATGAATAAAAAAAAAAAAAAAAGAGAGGAGCAATTACTGGCACTGTTCAAACAGCTTTCCCTATTCTGCTCTTAGGAAGGCAGCCTTTGTACAAAGCCAGAGGAGTTGTGCCCATTCAGAGTGGGGCTGAATTTGGCCTGAAATGCTGCCCTAGTAAACAGCACAAGCATCCTCTTATAAATCAGGAAGGATAGTGGTGTGGCTAATCTCTGCATCTGAGAGAAGGCAAGCTTGCAGTCTCTGTTCCTCACCCCTCATTCCTTATATAGCTATTTTTTTGATCACACAAGTGATGCCCTTCATGTGGACAGTCAGGCCCAGCCGTCCCATGGAGTGCAAATAGGTTTTGCCAAAAGGTCTCTATACAATACAGGCTCACACACAGATGACCTTTGTCAGCCCAATAAAGTTGTCACCATGGTGATGGCTTTCTTAGGGAAGCTTGTAACATCTAGAAGAGCTTCAGTGTAAGTTAGATGAGATCCTGAACGAGAAGTAAGCAAAATGAGATGAACAGAATGGGAAGAAAAGGGGTCTGTGCATGTCATGGGAGGAACAGAAAGCAAACAGAGTGACTAGTACTAATAAGGAGAAGGAAGAAGAAGAGAATGTGATGGATAGAGGTTGATTGATCTGAAAGTATTCTTGGAACTATTTTCTTTACCCTTTGCTTTTTTTGTCATTTTAAGAATGTGTTGATGCTTTTTCAGCAGGACTTCAAATTACAATTACATCTTAAAGGAAGTCACCCCTTCCTTGATTTATTTTCCTGGCTGGTGAGAGCGGAAAGAAGATGCTTTCTGATCGCCTTGCAGGTTGATTTTCCCAAGCTCATATGTTCATGCCAGGACTGCCACCAGCAACTCTTTGCTGAAGGTTTTCTTTCAGCAGATTTCATCTATTTATCTCTCTCTAGTTATCCCTACGTAGTACACCCACCTTTGTGATGGCTAGCTGGAAAACAAGCTAGAATCATGAGAATCCATTTAACACTCTCCAGCAGGTTTCATTAGGTGATTAAAAGATGCAAGGTTTTGGGGAAAGAAAGCTCACACTTCCAGCATCTCTGTTCCTCACAGAAGTGGTTTGTGTCAGCATATCTTCAACCTGCCAGGAAGAGACTTTTGAAATTAAATTATATCACTGGTGAGAATCAAAGTTGAGAAGAGAAAGAACATTAAAGATGATGCATCTACCACTGTGGGTTATTTCACACCAAAGTCACTGTAGTAAAAGAGAGCAAGCTGAACAGGCATGCGGTTGTAACCACACTCACTGAAGAGCATTTCAGTAAGGTGATGCTGTGACTTAAGGTACTGCAAGTTGTGTAGAAAAAAACATGAAATGCATCAGCTCGTACTACATCAGAGGGTTCTTGCTTTTGTAATTTTGACTTCTGTTTTTGAAAGTTGGAAGTTACCATTCCAACCATCATTTCTGAACAGACAGCACTTATACCCATGACCAATACTCACAAGGCCTTGAGCAACCAGACAGAGAAAAGTCTTCTAGATAGCACAAGGAATGTACAACTGTCTCGCTTTTCCTGTATATTTTTAGAGCTGTCCAACTGGCCATTTCCATGTTCCATTTTCCTGACTGATACCAAACTTTTATTGCTGGAAGGCTGGTTCAATGCCCAGTGCAACCCCACTCAGAGTTGTCTCCCTCCAACTTGCTGTGGCCTGGATCATCCTCTCGATGGCCACTTTTGAAGAAGGCTGTATCCAAAGCTGTTCTTTACAGATCTGTGGGGAATTTCCTTGGGGAATGGAGATGGACTAAGACATTTCCCAAAGGCACAGAAAAGGTACAACAGCTGGGATCAGTCATGGCCTCAAGATATGTTTTTCTCTCTCTCTTTAGCATCCACAGTGTGTTATCTGGATCATTTAATACGCCTTTGGTGTTGGCTTTGGTGTAATGATTCTGTGCAAACGTGGCTTTTCTGAAGTGCCCACACAATACAGTCCATGGGTTTTCTTTGTATAGAAAATCCAAATGAGAAAACACTGTGGCACCTCTGATGAGGATTTTCTAGCATTCACTTTGTGTCTTAGTTGTCTGTACTTGTTGCCTAACTATGGTGCTTCGTGTAGGCCCAAATAAGTGATACTGAAGCTATCATCCATCTCTGCGTCTCAGAGAGAAAGGGATGTATAATATCCACCAGATCACGGTGGTAGTAGCTTTCCACATATTTCTCTGTGATCTTTCTGCACATGGAAGCCAATTTAATGCAGCATCAACCATTTACATCAATCTTTTATAGGTGGTTACCTGTAATTTCTTTTCCTTCTTGAATTCTCAGGATGTATTATAAGACACCTAGCAAGAAAAGATTTCCATGAAGTCCTGTAAATATTTTTATGAAGAACTTCTAAGCTAGCAGTTTATTGCTTATACTATTTATAAGGAAGAGAGTTTTGTTTTACTTGTATAGGTAGTTGAACTTTTCAATTGAAAATGAGAGAATGCATAACACACAGAGTATATTTTCTAAAATGTGTAACTTCAGAAGGACCATAGGTGCTGGACTACAATGGTGGTATGTAATGACACCGTGGTCACATTTTTAACGAGGGAGCAAACTGCAAGACAAACTCCAGGCTATTTGTGAATAATGAATATACAGAACCCTTGGTACGCAAGCTTTTTGCTTTGTTTGCCATCAAAGTAAACTCACTTCAAAAGTAGCTAATACAGAAAGAGGACTGACTGGTGAGCAGCCTGTGAGGCACTTGAGTGCTCAACCTGTTAGGAAGGGAAATTAATAATACAAGGAAACTGGTACGTTGTGGGTTTTTTGGTGGGTTGGTTTTGGGTTTGGTTTTTTTGTTTGTTATTTTTTGTTTCTGCTTTTCTTGGGGGGGGGTTCTGTGGGTTTTTTTGTGGTTTGGTCTGTGGTTGGGTTTTTTTTGTTGTTGTTGTTGTTTTGTTGCTTTTTATTTTGTTTGGTTTGGGTGGTTGATTGGTTTGGTTTTCCTGCTGCTACAGGGAAATATATAATCTATCCCATCTCAAGGATGGGAAATTTACCACTTCTTTAAAACCACCATGGTCAGCATATAAGGAATTAATTACTTCTACTCCAGCATAGACTCTTTTATATTTCTGTTCTTGCCAATTACTTTGTTAGTGTCTTTGTTTCTTTTTAAAACATAAATCTTGTTTCAGAGGAAAGGAAGGAGAATCTTTCACAGTGAGAGTTCAAGTAAACTAAGATAATACATGAAACACCCAAAACTCGTATGCTAGCGGTTGAGGGTTAATTTTCATCAGGGCCAAAGATGGCTGTAGACAAATACTCAGACATATAATGTAATGTGAATTACAATTAAAAAAAGATAAGTATATATTCTTCTTGTTTTAAACAAGTTAAGGTCTTTTTATTCATTTAACCAACCATCTTCAAAACATCTATTACTTTTCACTTCACAGTTGACAAAGGCTAGTTAGGTTCAAGCTTCTGTACAGTTTCTCTAGCTACTTGGGTCTCCAGAGCTATGTTATCCAGTCTTTACCAGTGCCTACCTACATATTGCATTGTCCCAGCATTTTCAAATCAAAATACTAGTTTTTAAATAGAAAGGTAAACAGAGATGCAAAGAACTGAAGAATAAAGAACTGTTGAGAAAGTTCTTAGTAGGAAAATTGAAATAGGAGGGAAGGGCATGAAGAGAAAAATGTAAGTTCATACACCAAAGTTAGGGGATTTGGGATTAATTGAAATCCTCAAGTGGTGCATGGTAAGTGACTGCCTATTTAAAGCCAATAGATAGGTTTCCGTGAGGTTAAGGAAGCGAAAAATCCCATACGAAGCTAGTGAGATGTTAAATTCTAATTAGAAGTGTTAATTAAAAAAAAACATTTCCAATTTCATCAGTGAGAGTGCTTTTGTTGTTCTGATTCTCTTTGCTACAGTGAATCCTAAGTATCCTAACTCATTTTGTCCCAGTATTATTTACCACTTCTATAGGGTATAAAAAAGTTGACTATGAGTATAGGAGCATGGATTACTTCAGTGGCACCTACTACAGTGTCTGTGATAAGAGGACTATCAGCACTTCCACTGTTTGAGGCTTTCCTGCACTCAAAAACTGAAGTAATAAAATTCACACTGGCCTTAAACTCAGGTACATAACTTACCAGCCTGTAAAAAAAAATAATCCCCTTTAAACTTTATGCCTACTAATTTGATTATTTTTTTAACTTTACAAAGAGTAGTCTGCTTCACCCAGTTTCAACTGTTGCTTTGTGCAACACTTATTAAAAAAAAAAATATTGTTATTTAACTTGACATTTTGCAGGCCATTAGCCCACAGCTTGGAATAAAAACCCAATGCAGAAAGAATGAGGTTATTAGTGGCAGGTACTCCTTTACTGAGGGCTCTCAGTACCTACCCCTCCAAAACCAGGAGCATTTTATATAAAAAGTACTTGTTGCCCATGCAGGGGCCGTGCCTGCTGCAAGAAGATGGCATGGTAAAAGGCCAGTAAAGAGCTTGCCTGCAGCTAGACAAGCAGTAAATGACACTCCCTAGATTAGTGGCCTACATCAGATAACTGCTTTGGAGAAGGAATCAACAAGACCCTTACCACTCCTGAGCGCTCTGAGTTAGGGATACAGTCAACATCTTTGCTTGCAGATCCATAGTAACACTTCTATAGTACATCTTGGTTTGCATCTGATTAGCAAATTAAACTATACAAGCTCCTACAAAGTCCATTACATACCTATTTTAAAATACATATTTTAAGAAGAAATATTTCACCAGATGTATCTACAAGCACAAATCATTACTGGCTTATATATTAATACACACATTCCTATATGCTTTAAGTGCTTCAAAAAAAGGAGAGACATTTTAAATGAAGAGAACTCTAAAAACTACAAAAGTTCCTCTTGGAGTAGTGTAGATCTGTCTTAGGCAGAGCACAAGAACATGAGGTGCTTTCCTTTTGCATGGCTTAGCCAGAAGGCTGTTAGAAAGACTTGAACTGGAATTTATACCCTGTGCATGGGAAAAAATTTCCCAGTGGAAATTTTGATAAACATGGATTTTCTTGAAAAAAAAAAAGGTTTGTTTCAAGAACTCAAAAACTGAGAATAAAAAAACACTTTGATGTAGGTCCTCTGTCCAGTTTTATCTTGTACATTTGGGCTTGCTTAGCTCATGAGGGTAGTCTTGCATACTAACAATGAACCACAGCACCTACAGAAAGGTAAAGCAGCAAGTAATTGACTTGATTTTTATGATTTAACACATGTAAATGCATTTAATCTAATGCTTTGTCATGTATAATTCAGTAAGTTAAGGCTAGCTGCTGGTAGCAGATCAAAACTATGACAAATATATATAAGATTCCCCTGAGAAAATGTATCAAATTCCGTATTTCACTTCATCAGAAAAGAAAGAATCATTACAGAAGAACATTTCAAATGTGTAAAGACTGTTTAGGATTTTATGTTTTGTACTGCAAAAAGGTGAGATAGTTTTCCAGCCTACGTACTAACATCTGTTTCCTAAAATGTTCCTGGGTAATTGGCAATGTTTATACCTTTATTTTCTAAAAATTCTGCTGTTCTGCATTCCCCCCATTTCAGTACATAATTAGAAATGTTATTCTCTGTATAGCAAGCAGTTTCTTTTTTTGGCACAGTTACTGGACTGTATCTTGTAGATTTTTCTCTGAAGTACTGAAATGGAAGGATACCCCCATTAGCCCTTGCCCCTAGCTCCCTTAACTCTCCAGGCAGGTTTGATGAGTCACACTTTTTCCTTTAAAGCTTTAGGATCTCGTGCCAAATTCAAGCAGCGTTGCCAACTCCTGTGATTTTATCACAAGTCTCATGATATTTAAAGCCCTAGCTCCACTACTCATTTGGTAACATTAGAATCTCTGCTTTCATTAAAAATAAATACGTAAAATCAAAGATTTCAGGCATGAGAACTGTGACAAAACAAGGGAAAAAACAAACCAGCCACCAACAAAACAAAACACAAACAAACCCTACGGAATATAAAGGGCTCAAAGAAACCCAGATGGCAAATAAAAAAAGTATTTTACTTAATAGAAAAATCTTGCAATCTGTAAGTTTGTTCATACAATTCATTAAAAAAAAAAGAAAAAGAAAAAAGAAAGAACCCTACTTAACAGAAAAATCTTGTAATTTAGAATGTAATTTATATGATGTAAGGGGCTTCCCTCTTGATTTTGGAACACATGAGGATGGAAATACTCAAGTCACCACTCGTGGTAGGGAAACCCCACCAGCATCATGAGAAGGGAAGAGTTTGACCTAAAAATAATATAATACACTTAATCGTGTTCATATATAGTTCCTGGCTTCTGAGCATAAGCCATAGGCAAGAGTTTGGGAAGGCCTTAAATCTCTGTATTGCTTTGCTGTTCCTTGGTCACCAGGGCAAGAGAGGGAGAGATCTTTGTGATGGGGGTGTAGCTGTGTTTGAAGTCCCAGATAACCTTTGTTAGGGTGTTTAGGAAGATTATAAATGTTATTCTAACACCACCCAATATAAAACGTAGCTCAACTTTATGCCCTTGCAGTAAGATTTTGTTTATATCATCTTTAGTATTTTTGCATGGTCTCTTAGATCTCCCATAGTGATGAATATATCTCAGAAGATCAAGATAATTATCAAAATTATGGAGGCTTTATATCAGTGGCCATTTATAATTGATAAAAACTCACAGGAATAGGTTTTGAGAAGTATTTCAAGTAATTTCTATGTCTGCTCAGATCTTTTCCTACAGCGTGTTCCATTTCTGTATCAAAGATGTCATGAGGTAGAGTGAGGCAAAACCAGCCAACTGACCAAATTTTTAAACTGCAGAAATGTATTCAGTAGAATTAAGCTTTTCAGTCTCAGCAGGAACTGGACTGAATTTCTTTCCCGTTCCTCAGTTTCTATTAAAGATTCTGGCCAGATTATATTTCAGCTTTGTAGCAAAATGCAGATTAGTTATCAGCCTTGAAGAGAGGAAGTAAAGATAATCTGGTTATATCTCCTGACTCATCTTTTGTGTAGCAGGCTCCTGAAATACATCACTCTGATGATTTTGGGTTCTTGTGGATCTGACCTTCAAGACATGTCCTCTTCCTTTTATAAACAGAGAAAGAAAACTTAATGGACAAAATGCTCTGGGCTGAGGTAACAAAAATAATGGCAAGAGACTTTATCCTTCTTAAAAAGGCCAAGTTTGTAGCTCCACTGAACTAACACAATCACCTGTACTGCTGGAAGTGATCTTTCTATAATATGCTAGTTTCTCTTTTTACCTCTTACATTCACAGCATAAGCTACGAGAAAAATACTTCCTCTTTGCAAATTCTCCAAATACCCTGGAAAAACCTAAGATTTTACAAGATGACAGAAGGAATACAATTATTTTTGCTTTGAGTCATACCCCATAAAATATGACAGTTTTGAAGAAAGGAAAGTGTCATTCCACCTTGAATCAAATTTTGAATACAGTTGTAATGAAATTATCACTTCTCTCACAAAAATATGTGAACAATGAATGTTTCACACAGCTCCAAGTTTAATTTGTTAATGGAAAAATTGCCTACTTCTCAGAGAAGCCAGTGTGAATACTACTGTTTTGTAATGGTGTCCACATTATAATAATATTTCATTGCATTCTGAGGGCTTTTGTGCGGCAAAAATACCCACTGATGTAAAAATGAAAAAGACTAGTTGGACTATCAGGAGAGCTGAATCAGGCTCTATGCTGGTATTGCCAGGGTTTATTTCTGTCTTGACAATACATAATAATCATTTCTAGCAGGTCAGGCTCCTATTAAATATCCATTGCAACTTGACTTTTGGCAAAATATGTAGTTTTACAAGGGAAACAAAAGCTGCAATTCTCTAAATGAAAGCTGAGAATATGTTGAGTTTAATGTGTCTTTTCTTGCCAGAGATGATTGGTGAAGCCCATCTATTAAGCTTTATTTATTTAGTAATTGTGCAGCAGCTTTCCAATTCCATGCTGACTTCCAGGAATGAAGAGTTACAATAATAATATGCAGTACATTGCATGGTTTTTTTTTCTCTCACTAGCCCTCTTGCACGATGGCTGGAGCAGGCATGGGTCTGGCCTTTGCCCTGATCTGGGTGGGAATGCTAGAGTGCTTATTTCTCCGTTGCTTTTCTTTTCAACAAAACACAGACTGTCATGCTCATTCGTTGAAGATTTCTCTGCACATGATGTCAAAACAAACCCAAGCAAGGGCTGCCAGAGCTGCATCCCATCCTGTTCTCAGTATCATCCATGAACCTTTTTCTATTAGAAACTTAATTTCAGAGTCTGAATTAAACAGACGATTTTGAATTGAGGTCTAGAGCTGAATTATTTCCAAGTTTTGTAGGAGTTAGGAACTGAGGCCAAAACCAAAATCATCATACAGTCATAGAATGTCAGCTGTTGGAAGGGACGTCTAGAGATCATCGAGTCCAACCGCCTTGCCAAAGCAGGATCACCTAGGGCATGCCACACCCAAATACATGGCACTTAATAAAATGTGAGGCATACAATAAGAAAGGATTCTAACTTTAGAAAATATAGGCGATACTGTAGGAAAGAAGATTCTGGTTTTGCCATCATGCTCTTGCTCAACTGAGGCCAAAATAAACATATGCAAAATTAAAATGTCTTCTGATAGAACTTTATATTTATTTGCCTTTCCATTAAAACATATCCATTTCTTTATCACAGGCCACTAGTGCCTCCAAAACTAGGAAATCCTGTTTTGCACTACACAGCCCTGCTACAGCAGATTACCAGCAGTTCTTTCTTCTTCCCCAATGACCTGGATCATAAAAATACAATCTACTCTCAAATAGAATTACTAAATTTTTTTAGTACAGATAAGGCAGACATCAAGCAAATATTGTATTGGTTGTCTGCAAAATGCTAAGGCACAAACATTGATCTTTCTGTAGATTTTCTTCAAACCTTTATTTGGTTGTAATTTCAGTTATTTAGCACAAACAAAACCACTTTGGTTTAGTTCTTATCAACATCAGTGTCTTTCTTTACAAACCTCTTGAATCAGCATTCCTGTCTCTGTGATTACAGATACTCCTGATAGGAAACACTGCGACTGCTATTCCTTTGTGGGCATCTTATTTTTTTTTTGTGGCACTCATTCTTAACTGCTGAATCAGCAGAAACATCATTCTGACAGTTCAAACTTCATCACTAGCTGCCTGACTTCGCTTAGGATGCATTCTCTGGTAACAAAGGGAAAAGAAACTTTTAAAGAAACAAACAACAAATCCAATGCAGAGGCTACGTCTGGGATCAAAATTTTTCCAGCCTAGTGTCAACTCATAAAACTCCATTTAGTCAAATTCCAATTTTAAAGGCCATTGGGACTTGCATTTCTTTCCTTCTGTTGTCTTGCTCGATCAGGAAGAGGTGTGACAGCCTCACTCCCTTGATTATTGGCTCTCGCATGATTGAAAGACAAAAATGCTATCCCACAAAAGAGTACCCATACAGAAAACACAACCTGCATTAAAATATTTCCTGGCTGAGATCGTAGGGAAAACTCACAAGGAAACTCAGTGAGTAAGACAACGGCCTATGTGGCAAGATGGCTAATTATAGCAAGACAAAATGGAGGAGAAATTCTTGTTCAGGATTGCACTTACCATGTGTTATCCTGAGCCCTTACTACTTTGCAGGCAGTAATCCGTTAAACTCTGCAGCATTCTGGTAATATTAGTGAGAATGTTGGGTGTTTATTAGAGACAAATTGTTTATACAAAGGCATCTATTCTACCAAAATAAATATATTTTATTATATAAACACGGGAAGGAAAATATGAATTTTCTGAAATAAGGTCACTCATGCGGCAGTCTGTGAAACATAAAATCTTTGGTATGTTTTTCACATAAAACACTGTTTTAAATGCTAGTGGATCTGTAACCTCAGAGATTAATAAAAAAAATCCTTTTCTTTGGTTTGTTTGTTGTGGTTGCTTTTATTCGGGTGATGAAAATAGAACAAAGCAGACTATGTTCAAACAGCAGTTATTCAGTAGTCTTTACAGATATTGTCTGAATCTAATTGGATTTTAATGAAATGATATTTCCTTTGTGATAAGTACATAAAAATTATGTTTTTAATTAACATCACAAGGTATAAGCTATAGATACCAACCCTCAACTGAAATAATATTACTTTAATGTTTGCTTCATTAAAAAAAGGACAGAAGTAATAACAACGTAGCAAGGAACGTGTGTAAACTAACTGGACAATGATTAGTGCTGGACCCTTTTCATCCCAAGGAGCTGAGCAATTTTCCTGATGTCTTTTTCATTTCCAACTTCTCAATTCACTAGTGTTTAGCCATGAAAGAGTTTACAGAGTTTATTTATACACTTGAAATTCATTCTGGGGAAGGGGTGGAGGCGCAGGCACTTGTCTCAATATGACAGGCAAAATATAACCTAAAATAGGTTTTCAAGGAGGGCTTGTAAGTGGTACAATTAAAAAATAAAAAAACTTGTAAATGATGAAGAAGCGGGATGTCCTGTCACTACGAATCCTTAGGATGTTACGCGTCTCAGTAATTTCTCTGGACAGTTACAACATAAGATTAGAAGAATGGACAAAGTGGGTAAACCCAAGAGTCTACCCCATCCTGTCTTTCTTTCCTATCCTGTCTCTGGCAGAGGCCGGTGCTGATCTCTCAGAAAATACTATGGCAAGTATAGACTGAAATGCTAAGTCTCTGCCAATTGAAAGATTCATTTTCGATGCCAGCAAGATAGTTTTTTGGCTCTTTTTTTAAATGACTTGGGAGTGAAAGAATACTATGTCAAGGTACCACTTTGACTCTATGAGCATTCCCCACAAGATGAGAGAGCGAGTAGTTAGGAGCAAGGTAGAAAAAAAAAGAGCTTTGTCCTCAGCGTCTTTATTGTGCTGCCCACTGGACACAAAATCATTAGCGTGTTATTTTGCTTCTGCAGCAACAAGGGAGTGAGGGAAAGAGTCGGGTCTCAGAGCTGCTTCTGCTCCTGGGTCAGAGCAGCTCTTTGTTGCCTTTTTTAGTACAGCTTGACAGTAAATTTAAAATAATGAGAGACACACATCAAACAGATGGCAGTTCAAGGTATAATGCAGAGTATACAAGTGGGCAAGTGAACAAAGAAAAAGAGCTAAGTAGGCTCAGAACGTTAAGCCACAGCAAGTTATTTATATTTCCAAGGTGTTCTTCCTGGCAAGGAACATACAGAGAGATTTTCCTCAGACAGAATCTGGGCTAAGTGGAGTGAGAAAAATCACTTTACAAATTTATACTGTGTGTTGTACCACGGACAAAAACCTGAAGCTAGATGGCTTGACTTCACCAAGCTCTCTAGTCTGTCTCTACAGCACTGTCGGTAGAGTGGGATAGGGTGGGGTGACTCATGTCCTTGAGGTAAAGGGATACTTGCATCAAGACACAACTCTGAATCCTGAGTCTTGCTTGGTAGCTTTTCCTTTCTACTTCTTTCCACTTTCTTCTCATTCAAAGGAAGGTTTTAGAAATATGGATCTGTATTTTAAAGGCCTCCAGTGCTGTGGATAAAATAGAGCATATTTGCCTGGTCACTTCACCCTGAAGCAACTAGATGAAGATATTCTGGCTCAGAAATATTCAGTCCCTTTCTTCCAACAACGACTTCATTTGGTGCTCGCTGAGACTCCCCATAATTTATTCATACTGAAGTACACTTACCATTATGTATCTGCACTATCATTATTTGAGTTTGTTATCCTGTAACATTAGCTTAAACATTTTATAAACTGCTGTGCAGGCGACAGGTTTATTAAACCAGGAAAGATAATTGTTGTACAGAAAGAGTGTTAGGCTGTGTTTGCTACAAGTTTCACAAAATTCTACTATATTTATCCTATTTGTCATATGACACAAATGTAAATATTCATCAATTCAAGAAAGAATTACTTGGCAAATACAGGATTGTTTTACTTTTGTTAAGTTTGTTGTTGTTGTTTAGTTGTTGGGGGGGGTTTATGTTTTTGTTTTGTGGGTTTGTTTTACATCAAGTTAACAATTTCTTTTTTTTTTTTTTGCTTGTTGCAATCTTAAAATTCTGAAAATTGTCAGGGAAGACGTGGGAAGGGACTTTAAATCATAAAAATACAGAGGATGCAACTTGTTTTAAGAATTATATTCAACCTTGACCCCCAATCTTACGGTTAGAAATCTATTAGGTATTCAGATTTTCTGGACTTTGCTAAGAAGAAGGGAAGGCTACCATCTGGCCATTTACCTCAGCTTGCAGAACTAGTCAAATAAGGTTAACAAATAAGGTTAGATCTGAATATTAACTTCAATAATTTAAACTGAAATGTCTTCTAACAATACAAGACATACCCTTCTCACACAGAGAGCCTGCATATTAACATTAGGGATATAAAAAAGGGATTTTCAAGCAGTTCAAAGACATCTAATAAACTGTATAAAATAGTTTAAACTTATCTCAGCTGAATCAGTCTTTTCAGCACAAATTAGACTGCAGTCACCTTCGCATATACATATACTGAAGGCAATACAGGGATAAACTCACTTTGATTGTGAAGTCTGGAAACTACCTTAGCATAGAATAAGTGATAGTAATATTAACAGCAAATCCTCTGAGCAGAGGAAGGAGAATTACAATTTAAATTTTCCCAGACTTTTAAAATAAAACGTAATTATTTAAAAGACAACAACAGAAATCACTACTCTAAAAGGAAACTTTTATGTGACAGGCCTTTTCTTTTTTTCCTAGTCTTGCTTCTTCAGCGGGTGTTCTAAAATAGCCCATTGAAACTGAGAGTTGAAACTGCCATTCTTCCTTTAAGATATTGTAAAAAAGAGCATTAAACTCCATGCAAGACCTGAATATATGAAATAATTGGAGTCTCCTAGCAGAGAAAAGGTGTCAGTCACAGAAACAGAAACATATGTAAATCTGAAAAGGTGTTTTAAAACTATGTATGAGAATGTTTATTATCTATTTCTTCTGTTAACTGGATAAATCTACAAGATCCCATATTTTTAGCTAGCTATGTGAGAACAAAACTGATTGCTGTGGTGCTTAATTATGTGCACATTGTCTTTCAGACTAAAAATATTTTATCTCAATGTTCTACTGGAAAAGTCTGATATGATTACCTTCTATTGATGTTTTCACAAAGGCAATATTGCCTAAGAGTATGCAGTGCACCTTATATCATCCCAGCTCTGAAAAGCCCTCACTGTTTATGGAAGATACTCCTGTGCAAGTTAAATATTTTTGAATTAATTTATCCCGGGGCAGGATGGGTGGGAGGGCTACAGAGTCAATCGTTTAGCCTTTGAAACATCCGTGCTGCAGCGAAATGAAGCTTGATCTGCAGTTGATGCAAACAGGGAGGTATTTACAAACAAGGTAGAAACTGGTAACTGCTTACAGGCAGTGAAGAAGTCTGGTCAGTACTCCTACAAATTAAATTAAAGATCTGGAAACCTTGCTTTAGTAAAGTTTTAGCAGTGAAAAGATGGAGGCCCAATTTTTATGATGTTTTCTCCAGTAAAACTTTAATCTCATATTAATACTCATTTCTATCTTGACAACAATTTTAGCAAGTAGTTCTGAGCTGCCTGATAAAGCTTCAGCAACCATGAGCAGAAACAGACCTGCAAGTATTGGCTCAGGTCAATAAAGCTCCTTCAGAGTTCTGAGACAATGTTGTATTTTTAGGAGTCTAGAAAGCTCCCAAAAGTGAAGGAGAGACGTGTGACTAAAAGACCGGTTTTCATAATCCCTGATATATCTTGGTCATGTGACTGTAAATATAGCAAAAGCTATGCTAGAAATTGACTGAGCAAGTCTGAGTCTAAAAGTCACTAGAATAGTCGTATTTAAAATCCCCGAGTTTTAATAAAAATACTATTAATTAAAATATTGCTAAAAAAAATGTATATGCTACTTCCAGTTTGTGACTCATCAGAAACAAAGCTTGATTTTTTAGTTCCTTTAAACCAGCTCATATGACTATCATTAAACAGTGAGAAAACTACCGCTACATCAACACTCATCCCAAAAACACTGCTGACTACACTCATCAAACTTTCCTCATCATCGCAAAAATTGTTCATGACTGAGTATTTATTCTCGCAAAAATTTGATTCCCGCTAAACATAGAGAAAATTGTATACGGTCTTGAAACGTCTCTTGAGCAAACAGTTTTGAGCTATTAATAAACAAAATGTGACATGAAAAATCAGGGCATTTCAAGTGCCCCAAAAGACATTTCTTGGCAACTGTCTAATGACTTATTTGTAAAAATATTTATATATTATCTTTTTTGAAACATACCAATAATCCTGAAAGCTTCACACTGTTGTCATTGATTATTCATGATCTTCCATTTAAAAAGTTTCTGGAAACGTAATGGGAAAAAAACCACCAAAATTAGCTCAGCTAATCCAGTCACCAACATTAACAAAAGGTAGGAGACAAGGACTATAAACAATTTTCAAGTAATACACGGAATCCAGATGTGTTTAGTAAGTGAAAGATTTTTAGAGGTAGTACTCTCTTTTTTTACCAATTTATGTTGCCTGCTTTTTTTTGAAAGTAAAATAAAATACTAAGAAATGGAAATACGAAACTAACCTGTGAAACATTTATTATTCTGACCACTTTCCTTGTCCGAAAGAAAAAAAAAATGTTTTATCTGCTTTTGTGGTTATAGTGTTTCCTTTACAGAGTCTATTATAGCAGGTCCATGACCATAAGGGCGATCCCAATTGCATTATTGCACAGGCAGTAGTAATGGATAGGCAGTAATGGGCAAAAACTCACTTTTACCAATCGGTGAAAGAGAAAATGAGAAGAAAAAGAAAAGATAAATAATAATAAAAAATCCCTTTTGCCTGATTTCCTGCTATTAAACATTGAAAATATTTTAATTTTTAGTTAAATCCCTGCATGACAGCTGCACCTCACCATAAAACCCCAAATCCCCCAGTAATGGTTGTGCTTGCCGCAATGGAACGAAGACTGTATATAAAATATTGCTAATTTGGCAAGAAGAGGGAGCAAGATTGCCACAGTGTGTCATGGAAAGTGCCATGGAGAGCAGTCTTGACAGGTGCACAGCATCTGTACTGTGGTCAGAAGCAACCCCGTGATGTAGTCGTGTTCACAGGTGTTTCAGTGCACATGGACGGTGTACCCCATGCCCTCTTCCCAGCACATGGTCACATGGTGACCAAGGATATGCTGTACTAGTGGCCCTGATAGAGTTAGAAAGTGGCTGGACTTGATGACCTTAAAGGTCTTTTCCAACCACAGCAATTCTGTGATACTGTGAGATTTGCCTTGTCTCTGTTCTCATTGTCACTGTTATGTCTAGAGCTGGAGATAGCTGGCTTGGAGCCCACTTGGCCCTGCCCCAGCACCCGGGAGTCTTGCCTCTAGACAGCCTGGTCCCCAGGTGAACTTGCCTAGGATTCTTGAGACGTACTGCCAGTAGCACTTGAGTGCAGTGAAGAGGAGGGAAGTCAGCACTCATGTAGCTACATCTTCATGGCTTCTTGTGCTGATGCTGCTTTCCCACGTGTAGACAAACCCTCAAGCAAATGCCACTGCATTGCTTAAACTTCCATTAAAGGAGCTCACAGAGCCTGCCTGTTCCTGGCACTTGTCCTGGTTCCTTGGTCCTTCCAGAAATTGCCAAATTAAGATGTAAAGGAATGAAAGAATAGCTTTTCACTTCCTTGTCATTTCAGTGGGTTCCTGCAGGGTTTCTGCCAACTCAGATGCTCAAGTCATATTTGATTAAGCTAAGTACAATCAAGGAGGAACATTTCCAGGCCAACTCTAATAATTAAATAACTGAAACAGTACTACCAAATCTGTTGCCCATCACGGTGTGCAATCAGAGTGCCTATGCATGTAAAGTAATTACAGCTGGTTATCACAAGCATGATACTTTACTATTAAAGGCAGTAGAGTTTGCAGCACATTCCCTTGATGTGTAAGCCTACTGTTGATTTTCTTCTATATTCTGTTAGAAATCATATAAAAATGCTACAGCTCCGGGGAGAGAGTAGTCTAAATATTCCATCTCTGGTAATGTTGGTTGAATCTTTTGAATCACATTGATTTCTTTCTGATTAGATATGAATTTTTATTTCAGAATAGATGTCTACATAGTAATAAACTCCTAAGAATGCTACCTTATAGCATCAGTGCTAGTAGATAACAGATTGTAAGATTACAAATGCATATTTGGCATAGGCAACAGTCTTCAATGGCAAGAGGTATCTTAACAGATTCATCTGGTTTTCAATCACTTTTGACTGCTTGCAAATACGATACCTCTTTCAGTAGGTGTCAGAGTTTGCAGCTCTCTGCCATGAACTTAGACAAATTTTGTGACAGACTGTTGTCACTCACAGCTGTTTGTGTCTTAAAAGCTGCTAGTAAACAATTGTCAAGGAACCAACCTCGCGTACGCCTAAGGAAAGTGTGTTCTGAGTGAGCCACCATTTGGATGTCTTTATGTTCTAGCCCAGATTCATTCCACAGATTGTGTTACACTAAACTTAACTTACTTCAAAGTTAATTCTATCTGATCCTTAACATATTTACAACTGGGCCATTTTATTTTGGTTATGTGGTCTGTTTTATTTTATTGTCTTTTTTCATCTTTGTCATGTATATAGTCATATTTAATATTTACAAAGGGATACATGCATGTGTGCACGTTTCTGCAGGTGTGCACACCTATTTTGCTATTGCAGCACTGATTAATGGGCAGTTACTAAAAAACAAACAGCAAGACAAACTATGACATTTTCAGAATTAAAGCAAACAAGTAATTGCCATGTTTTCTATGAAGTGGCATCCTTCACGTGTTACATCTCGATACAGGTTGCTGCCTGAAAAGCCAGCATAAGGGTAAGAAATCCAGGATTAATGTTGTAAAAAAAAAAAAACAAACCCAGATGCCATTTCAAATTATATCAGATGATTTGAGACCAGTGTGTGGTGGTGAAGAAGGGTGCTCTTTTCATCATCATTTGCCTGACATCTCCTATACAGTAGATATTGTCAATACAACTTGTACAGGTAAGTGTCTTCTGGCATGGACTCTGTCAAAGACCACAGTGTACTATCAGCAAATAGGTACAAATACCAGCATTTCAGAGTACGGGTTCAAAGCAAATCTCAGCTACAGTTCCCATTATATATAGGAATAATTCTCACCGAAGTCCTGTTACACCTCACCCTTTTGTATGACTACCTGGGAGCCTTTTAGACTGATTGTATTTCAGAGTGCATGCATTCTGATGAAAACCTGTGTGCCATAAACTATATCTGTCCACTATTTCAGATTAATTTTAACGATTTTCAGCTTGCTTTATGCTATATCACTGAACATATGGCAGCAATTTCAGAAAAAAATAACAGGTTCTTAAGAGTATCTGTAGAGATCAACACACACAAAATCCTCATATGCAGATACATATGACATAGGGTAAGTTTCAATTCTGCATCCTAACTGCTCAGCTTTAGTGCTCGTGGAAGTATGATACCTCACTGTGACAGATATCCATGGGGTCAGAGTCGCTCATCTCATCCATTCTTCCAAGCATGCTCTGGAAAGACCAGGAAGAATACAAAGGGAAAACTGTCTTTTTTTAAGTTATTCCTCTAGAATTTGCACTATAGGTCATGAAGGTATCACATCTTTCTGGAGAAGATTATTACTTAGAATACCACTCCACCTGAAGTAGACTTCAGATGTAATTCCAACATCCACTGTGTCTAGGTAACAATATATTATACTTACCTAAGAGCTACCAGATACTTTTTACTTTTCTGCCTAGAGGCATAGGCCACATGTTAAGATCATCTAAAGAGTCTGTAACAGAGATATGGACTATGTGTAATTAATTACTATCTGGCTGAGAAATAATCATGCCTATAATCATGCATAGCTAGGGAAAAGTCATGTGGACAAATATGAACACTTTCCTTGAACATATTTTGACTCATACTGGACCTTGAATCTTCCATGAGACTGTAAAGCTTGCAATCCATGGATGGTAAAAGCTTTTGTTAAATATAAATATTAAACACTATGAAAATACTGTCTCAGCTGAGCAGGTAACTGTCTTTATACCTACAATAGTTACCTTCTCCTATTAGGCATTTAAGTACAGGAACTCCATGCTATTGAATGAAATTGAATCTTGATCTTTCCTTCATTGTTACCAGTCTGTCACCATGTAATTCAAAAGAAAAGCTAAGTAAAGCTCATCTTAGCATCAATATGTGTTGTATTTTATTTTAATTTCCCAAGGTTCATGCCAAGGAGCTGTGCAATCCAAAAATGTCATTTATGTTTATGCTTAATTCAATAAACTTCTCAGCATAATATCATGTCACTAACATTTACTACTCACATTGAAGGATAAATTAGGAAAAACAACAAAAAGGATACGCCAAAAATCTTCACTTCTGTTCTATTTGACTGAACTTTCACAATGGCCATTTTTGCTTCCTTTTCTTTCTCTCCCACACGCCTCACCTTCCTAGATCAACCTCTGCTTATATTCTACTGGTAGGCTTCCAGTCCAACTGCAGGGTCTCTTGAGAACAGGCTGACCTAGGAAGCACCCTAAGCAAATTTTTATAGATAACAAGCTGGTTTTCTAGCATTGAATACACAGGTTAGTGGCTCCTGTACAGAAAAAAAACAACCAAACAAAAAACATTCAGCTTATAAAGCCTCGGTTCAGGATCAACAATCATATGGAGTTTTATTATTTTGGGTTCAATATTCCCTTATATTATGATGGAAGCATTAAATCTGAAATTTCTGACTTTCTGCAATTATAAACTGAACCTTAAGTATAGCATTAATGTCATCATTTGCATGAAATAATATATGTAGAGAGAGAAAAAGTCAAAGCAAGGTAGAGGTTATTTATTTCTCACTGGGTTTGTCTTCCTTTATATACTTTTTTTTTTCCCCCACTCCAAATAAGCTCTACTTTCTCCTTTACAGAGTAACTGTGGTGCTGCTGATACTCCCTGGGATAGTGTTGGGATGTGAACCTGAGATATTTAGTAGCCCTGATACAACAAAACATTTCAATACAAATAATAAAGACCATTCTGAAGGCAATTCTTGTTTATTCACATACTGCAGGAGGCAACTAATGTCAATTTGTTTTTTTCTGAACCGGGTATAAAGCCACTTTTTGCTCTTAAGTGAGAAAATACCCCAAACAAACAAACAAAAAATAACCAAACCCAAATACACAGCAAACAGACACAAGGTGTGTCCTACAGAGTAGCTAATAAAGTGAGGGGAAAAAAAACCCCAAAACAAAACCAACTCTCTCCACTTAATCACAGACACCTATTCCAAGAGAATAGCAGACTCCCCCCACCATGACAGATGGAGACAAGTTCCTCTAATGATTCAAATCTTCTGCTTTGGCACTGACCTTCAGCACTCAAGTTATGTGCCTAAAATTAAACAGTGTGAAACCCCTAAAATCTATTGATAGCCATAACGTCATGACTCATAAGTTTATTTAAGTCAGTGCAGCATTCGGTACAATCGAGTCCCATCTGGGACCTCGAGGTTCTAGCATGTTATAAAAAATGCACAGGAACCCCGTCACCTAAATTTAACTATGCAAAAGATCGGCATTTCCAATTAATTCTGTCTTATACATCTATTTTAGAATAGGGTCAGCTGTCCCTTAGAAGTGCCTACTTCTCTGCTGAGTGTAAACACAGACTAGAAGGTTAGTTTAGACTAGATACCCAATTTTCAGGTGGTTATAGTTAAGAGAGTTGAATCCTAAGCAGCATGATTAGGACTACAGTTTTGTTACAATAGAAGATGAACTTACAGACCAGCCCTGATGCATATTAACGTCAAAAGTCACTAACTAAAAAGAGCCTTTGTTGCCAAAGGCTGCTGAACCGTGATCATATGAATGCTACAAAAATAAGGCAGTCGGTTTGAGTAGAACAGGTATTGCCGTATTCTTGTACAAGTCAGAGCGGTACCATATATAACACCCACTTTGCACATGTTTAAATGACACCGAAACCAGTTTTTCTCAACTTTCTCTTTAAGGGCAGAAAGACATATGCACTGAACCTCCAAGGGTAAGATGTTAGTCCTGTAGCGCCATTTCTTTCCCTTTCAGGAAAGGTACTTAACAGTAACTGACAAATAAAGGACCCTTCTTTCAGCGACTGAGAAGTCGAAAGGAAATGTTTGAAGGATTAATGGAGAGAGAAACCTCCTGACCTCCTTCCTGTATAGCCTGGGTTACAGGAATGTCCTCCTTCAGAGAACATGTAGGCAAAGAGCCCATCTTAAATAAAACAGGGTAGAAGAGAAAGAGGAAAATTGTTTTTAAAAGTGGCTTTTTCTGTAGCTATTCAGAATGTAGAGGACATGCCTGAATGACCACCCTACGCAGTTCTTCGGAAAAAAAAAGCCTAAGAAAAACAACCTGGCAGGAAGCTGCAACTTTATGAAACCAGTAGGTAAGCAAATAAAATGATTACAAATCCTACTAAGCTGAATTACAGAAAAGAAGTGCACTAAAGGATGCATATTGAGCAAAGGTCTAAAGGTTTGCTCTTACCTGGTATGAATTCTGATAGCTGTCCAGCAGTCGGTGTTTGGATACTGGTTTCTTGTGTTAGAGGACCACATCAGTGCAAAGCACACGCATACATGAACATACACCTAAATACTTAACAAAATTATGGTCTGATGCCCTATGAAAGCTTTTCAGGCACTGTATGCCTCTAAGAGCTGCCTAATTAGCACTATAGTTACACCAGCCCGACAGTTATGTAGAAAATTCATCAAAACCAGTAAATTGGCATCTTGCTGTAATATGGTAGAAGTGGTGAACTTTTAGCTTGACCTACAGCTGCTACCAGGTCTTACCTCTATGTGTATCCCTCTGTATTTAAACTGTTCTCTGTGGGTGTTCTAACAAAGACACTACCGGTGAATCAGTTCTTATTCACTCTTTTGAGTGTTTATTTTTGTTTCTAGGAAAGCACCATTCAAATTTTAGCAACCTGTTCGTTTATAGTTAGCACAGGTAAAAGAGCCTTGACATATCACTGATGCTTAGTGCATGACCACACTGCAAACTGCAATATACCGTCGCCATATGAAAGCTAGCTTAAAATTTGCCTAATTCAGATGCCACAAGCCTTCTAGCAGAACAACAGGGAGCTCAGCAAGTGCTTCCTGAGTGAATATTCACCCACCTACTCACACAGACAAAGCTCCACGCTGTGCTGAACTGATAAACTGCTTTTGGTTGCGATATTAACTACCTGGTTGTACCTCCACTCTGTTGTGGTCACAGCGGTGATGGTCATGTAGACACAGATTTGGCTGATTGACTGTGGAGCGCTAAAAAAGTCACAGGTTATTTTTGCCACAGCAGGCAGCTCCTGTGATTCAATCCACAGAAAGCTGTCACTGAGGAAGAAGGTGCTATTTTAATGTCATCAGGATGGAACAGGGCTTTATACCAATTTCCAGCTCCAGTTCCCTGCACAGATGTTAGGGATGTCAGCCTACATTTCTGCTGTAATTTTTCAAGAAGAAAAGCTTTTGTTTTAAAATCTAAACATCCTGTGTAATTTTTTTTTGGAAAAGGAAACTCTCCTTGAGACTGTATCAGATCCAAAGATCCTTGAGGATCAGGATACTTATAATACATGGATCATTTACACGCTAGACCACATCGTCTCTCTCAGAGTCATCATACTCTAATATCAAGGCCTCCTGTTCACATACTGCACAGAGCTATTATAGACTATTGTGTCAGCCTTGCCTGGAAGAGTGGGGAGCACTTGAATGCATGGATTATTGACGCAATAGACTGTAATGGTATGTCAATTGTCAAGGCCTATGTGGGGATACTTTCCTATGCGGATCATTAACAAAGGAGCTGACACTCTATCATGTCAGTGCAGCTGCCAAGTGCACACACCAACTCTGCATATTAACACCCCTTATGAAATTCTGAATAAGAAGAGTGTGTGCCCACTCCTGGCACTTGTAATTCACTCCATTTATGTATATTTAATAATTACATACGTGCTCGTGCTGCAAAAAGCCGGGGCAGCAGAAGAAAAAGTGGGACTCCTTTAAAAAAAAAAAAAAAAACCACCAAGTAAAACCACCAAAAACCACTACAGTAATGAGCAGAGCCTCGCTCTTCTGTAGCACTTCTCAACAGTGATCTCAGAATGCTTTACAAAAAAAGTAGCTTGTGTTATCCCCGGGTGACTTGTGTTATCCCTATCTATTTCATAGATGGAGAACTGAGTCACAAAAATTAGTTACAGAGGACACTGAAGCTGCAACCAGCACTTCCGAAACCCAGTCTAAGAGCCCACAGTGTTTGCTACATGAAAAATAGAATGTGCTGTGACAATCTTTAGAAATGCATTGAACTAGCCCTCGTTCTCTCTCTTTTCTTCTTGTGTACTTATGGGGAGAGTTCTATTTTTACTCGCAGCTCTTCTGTCACGTGTCCCCTTCTAGGCATTTCCCCTTTCCTCTCTCTTGTTAATACACTTAACTCAGAAAATCTTTTCTTTTATCCAGCAGATGACAGTAGAATGATGATCCTCTTTGGTGTGGCCTCTTATGGCCATAGAAAGGAAAAAAATGTAACTTCTGGTTGCAATATTTTTGTCCAAATTGTCTGGAACTTGATACAGTCCTTTATCACCATTGATAGATGAGAGTAGATTTTAGACTTGCACGATACAGAAACTCCTGGCAATAGATTTTTTGCTTATGTAGATGCACTGTCTTACTGAAGACAGCCTGTTTTCTGTAGGCTGGAGCATTGCTTGTTTTGTAGGGACTATCAAAAAGCCCCTTTCTTTAAAAGTACAGTGTAATGACAACCATCTGCATCAAGACACTATGTGGACAATCTCCATCCTTGAGTGCCTGAAATTATTTTGAGTCAATGACCATAATCTTAATGGAAAATTACACACTGATATCTCTTATATCAAACCCAGAGGCTGAACTCTAGTTCACTGAGGCCAGCAAAAAAGCTTTCTATTGTTGTCTAACAGTCATGAACTCAAACCCTGGGTTTGGGAAACTTATTCATACAACAGCCAGAAGGTGAGGCAGAGAAGGCACTTACTGCACCCTCTGAAATTAGTAAAACACTCAAATGTATTTACTTGTGCCTTTACAAAGACTAAACTAAATTAAATTTTTGTATTTAGCCAGTAAATCTTTCAATCAAATATCTTGTTAAATTGTCCAGTGTTTGTTGGTGCTGGTGTTGGTGTTTTGGTTTTTTGTTTGGTTTTTTTTTATTTATTTTATTTTTGGTTGGGGACACCACAATATTCTGAGCATGATGTCAAAAGGAATGGAAAATTGTCCATTGTTCATAAATCTGTTTTTAATGACAGTCTTGCCTAAGGGTATACTTCTTTCTGAAAGAGTTTAAATCCAGGTAACCTGTTCAGGGTCACAGGAATGGAAATGACCTAGTCATTCAGCAAAAGCCAGAGCAAATTGCTAAGTAAAGCACTGTGAATTAAAAATATGAGGAATTACAGCAGCTAGCATTTTCTAGCTGTCTATTTGGTTTAAAAAGAAGAAAATTAAATGTATACTATATAAGAACTAAATCTAATAAAGAGTTCCAATTAATTGTTGCTGAAATTTATTTGCTGAAAAATGGAGAGGCCGTGAGGCAATTACAACAATGGATAGCATAAAAGAAAAATGAGTGTTAAGAAAAAGAGGAGTCCAAAAAGTTCAAAGATTACTGCTGATCCGTATCCACAAATTCAGCTTCTGTGATCTGATTGGGTCTAAAAATTTGGGTTGCAAAACTCACCAAAAAATAATAACGATAATAAAAAAAATTCATTAGGTTCTTTTACTATTTATCATTTTAGTTATTCTAAGAAATACACTGGGGGAAATTTTCTTCATTGTATCATTTCTGCATTAACACAAACAAGAAAAGAAGAATGAAGGGAAGATATACTCAGAATTGACAACCAGAAGTTAACTAAGCATTTTTCACTTTCATATATCCTCTGAGACTTATTTCTGGAAAAATATTGCTATCTTGCTAGAACACTGTCTTTTTCTCTCTATAAACATTTTTATTGGAAACATATATGTATTTTCTGGTTTCTATAAGCAAATATCCAACAAAAGCTAGTGGCATTGGGAAATATTTCCTTAAATGCTGTTACGAAAACAGAACTGACTGATCTTTTTATGTTTGTAATATTTTCTTGCAGATGTAGCACACCCTCCCATAAGCAGAAAGCCCCATTTCTACATTCCTAGGAATGTTTTGAATTAATGGGGTGGCAACAGGAACTGTTCTTATAAAAGGTGTCAACCAAGCAAACAAAGCAGCAGCATCTCTGTGGCAGGAGGTTTGCTGGGAATGTGGCCATAGACCATTGGAAGTTCACTTGGCACCAGCAGGGTAAGTAAACTCGGATACAAGGATTGCCTCAGGGAGAGAAAAACAAATGTCAGTCATGTAACCAAGCAATTTAACCTTGTTTACTAGTATCTTCCCTTTGTACCTGTTCATCAGGCCTAGCGTTTGAGAAATAAATTTGTAGGCACAGCATCCTACCCTGCCTCTTCACAAAGCCCTCGGATGTGAGGGTGGATCATAACTATGACTGCTATGGCTGACAGGATTTCAAGAGACTTCTCTGAGAAGCTAACTTCAGACATGAGACTTCCATCTCATTTTCCTGAGTATGTTCTCCTCTGTTTTAAATAATGAGTTTTGACTTCCAAGATCAACATAACACAAGAGTGAGAAGAGCAATGAGAGCTAGATGTGGTCAGGATTATGGGAGATAGTGTTTAAAGCCTTGGTGATGTCAAGGTTAACAATAACACGGAAGCACAGAACATCAGGTATTGGAAGGAACCTCAAAATATCACCTAGACCAACCCACCTGCTGGAGCAGGACCACCTAGACCAGGTCACCCAGGAATGCATCCAGGAGGGTTTTGAATGCCTCCAGAGGAGGAGACCCCACAACCCCTCTGGGCAGCCTGTTCCAGTGTCCTGTTACCCTCACTGTGAAAAAGTTTTTTCTCATATTTATGTGGAACCTGCCATTTTCCAGCTTACACCCATTGCCCCTTGTCCTATCATTGGTTGAGACTGAGCAGAGCCTTTCTTGATCCTCCTGACACTCACCCTTTACATGTTTATAAACATGAATGAGGTGACCCCTCAGTCTCCTCCAAGTTACAGAGACCCATCTGCCTCAGCCTTTCCTCATAAACCTTTCCACTGCTCTCTCCTATAGGCTTCTTGTGTCAGAAGTCTTTTCGGAGTGACAACTCACTCAAAATGCAAGCATGAGATTTTGTAAATGTCAAAGAGTAAGGTAAAGCCTTTTGTATCAAACACAGCTACAGACACACACTTTATTTATTCATACAAGCTTACTGTGTTGGTTTGAGGGAATTTTGGATGTGCCTCTGTCCAACTGGATGGAATTTACCTGAAATATTTTCATGATTTTGTTTGTTTCTGAGCATGAAAATACCACTTTGGGTGGAGCTAAATGTATGAGCTGTTTGGACTCTGCTGGATTATGATGATCTGGGGATTTTCTTGTGAGTTAAATACTACAGTTGCTGTTAATCATTTCAGTTAAGTGGGCCATGGTTAGTTCACAGCCTGTTTTTGACAGTGCCAGTGAACATCCATGCATGTGAAGCTTCCAGAACTCACAGATGTTTCCATTATTTCCTGGCAGTCATCCAAGCGCCCAACCCCATCAGATGTAGTAGGCTAGCGTGTCAGAGGGAACCAAATTCACCAAAATATTTGTGGAAATTCTTTTTTATTAATACTACCATGATTTTTTTGACAAGATCTACATGGTATTCCCTGCCACAGAAAGGAAAACAGCATGTGGTGCATGGGATACAGGAACACCAAAGGTTACGATTTCTAACTGATTGTGGTTGCTCATTGCTTACTGGGATATTCTTGGAATGTTGTGTGGCAAAGAAATTGTGATTATCTGCATTTAGTGAAGATAAGGGATTGTGCTTTGATCACTTGAGCATTCAGACAAGTCCATTAGTTATCTGTAAACCAATATATTGATCTTTGGATTGCTTGTTCGTAAGAGTGTAAAGGAATTATTTGCATGTTCTTCATTCAGGTTCATACTCCTATATGAACTCTCTCCTTTGGTCAGCAGCCGCAAGGTACTGTGATTTTCAGTAACAAAAGACTTAGAAGCATGCACTGCACATTGCCCTGAGGTAGTAAAAAATTTGAAACACTTGGGTTTGGAAATCAGAAATAACAAACTCTGCGCTGTTGGCTTTCAGCATCCAATCTGCTTGATTATGTCAAGCTGATTAAGATTCCGTGAACCACTTTTAGATACATTTATGAATAACATCCACAGGATCCGATATGTGTTTTTTATAGTGTCTTGAAAACTTTTGCCTTTGCCTGCTATTGCCTCTGTTTTAAAAAGAATAATTTGCTTTCAGACAAATGGATCACTTGGGCCCAAAAGCTATAAACATCAATAAAGCTAATCAGGGTTAATACCAAAACGAATATTAAACTGAAGATTAAGCTGAGAAAACAAACTGAGAAGCAGGTTCTTCTTTTTCCTCAATTGCAAACTGAAACTGAAGAAGCTTATCATAATCAAGTGATGAGTTGAACTTAGCACTTAGAGTGTCTAGCCTTATGAGCAAATAGTGATATTTATTGATGGTATTAATGTTTTTAAATAGGCTTAGACCTTTCATAAAACCACCAACATTTCATTTTATGGAACACGGAATGTAGAGGCTGTAAAATCATGATTAATATTGCTAACAGGAATAAGTGGAAGTGTAATAGTCATTTTTGCTCATATTTGCTTATATTATGTGAACGCCTTTGCTGTGTGAAAAACTATAGGCATACATTTTTTCCCCAGGTTTGGAAATTGATTGACTACTGAAAACATTGCACAGAAGGACACAAAGGACATCAGATTTACTTTAACTGTTAACTGACCAAAGGCTGTGATAGTCAGAGTTATGTATCCTAGCTGTGCAATTAGCTGTATCATTTAATACCTCCCAGCATGTGCTGCTGTGCAGTGGGGGATTTGAATGTGTTCAGCACCTTGGTTCTGCAGAAAAAGCTGCTAATCATCCAAAGACTTCTGAAAGAATATCATAAGGTCAGAAGAAAACTTTAAAACTTTTGAGCAAATGAAAGAGAGCACAAAAGAAGCTGTACCCTTGACTGGCTTTGTGAAAGCCACTGCCAGCTTTAGACTGTTGCAACTGAACAGTACAGTAAGAGTTCATTAAGTTCTCGAGAGTTCATTAAGACTTGCATAGATCATCATTTAAGAAGTTCGTCTACCCATGTGAATAAACAGAATTTGTGAAATACTGATTATCCTATAGCAGAATGCTACAAAAGGAAACAGCTAATGGGACCATAAAAAAGGCCTTTTATCACCTAACCTTCAAGCTAACCTGAAGAAAGCCAATTATCAGCTCACTTGTGCCTCAGTGATCTCTATTCTATTTTTTTTGTTGTCATGTTTCTGTTTTCTGGTTAAGTGATTCTCAAAACAATGACCAAAAAATATACCCAGAATCACACATGAGATTACAGGTTATAGCCTACACTCTGAACTGACGGAAGTAACAGTCCTTGCATTTCAAGACACATCTTTTTTTGTTTATTTTTTTTTCTTATTTATTTTTGTTTATTTATGTGATTACAGTGAGTGCAGGTAGCAGATGAGGAGAAAGACAGAAAGGATAGGACATTGCTTACATCTGAGCATTTTAAGAATTAAAAATTAAGGGAAAAAAGATAAGATTCTTTCCCTTTGCAATATAATTGGGCAATTTTTTTGTCCGTTGAAATGGTTAAAAATTGCCTAGAATATCAGATATATGTGCTGTAAAACCATTTCTCTTCTTCTTGAGTGTAAGGTAATGAAAGCTTGTTTGACATACAGGAATTACTGTGAAACAGTGGCAACTCACTTCAAAGAATGTAAAGAAAATTCTAATTCTTGGATTACCTGCTTCTGTGGCTGGTTCTCAAAATGGAATAATAATCAGGGAACATCACTAGAGATGCCGTACTTTTTGATTTCTTGGCTAGTGGTTCAGCTCTGCCAGTAATATCTGTACCCTCTTCTGTCCTTTCAACAAGGATTGTAGTTTTTTTTAAGGCAGGAGAAAACAGTTCTCAAACTTATTCTGATGTTTTAGAACTCCCTAGGGCACAGACTACCCTCCCAGTGCATGAGCCTGCAACTCCTAATAGTACTAATGGGACTCGAAGAAAATGTGTACAAAGAGTTCACAATTCTGAAAGACTAGAGTCAACCAGGTATTTGCCATTACTTCTGTGTACACAGGATAAAATTCATGTACATCATAAATAAAGTGTCATGTTTTAACCTGGTTTCTTACAGCCTTCTGTATATTAGAGATAGCTATCTCTACATAGCCTTTCAGGTGGATAGTGATCTCCTCCTTTGCCTTTTAATGATAGAATTTTTAATTGTTTAGAAGAGAAAGAAAGCATCTTTCTTCCCCTATCTTGCACAACTTCAGAAAAATAACAGCAAGTGGTCCCTTCTTCCTCTCTTCACAGAACAGGGGCAGTTCAATCAATATGCCAGTGATTAGGATAATTCAGTTTGGCCAGAAACACATCCAGGAGAACAGAAAAATGAAGGGAGGAGTATTGTAACCACTCTCTAACTGTGAGAGGGAGATGACAGTCATTTCATAGATCACTTTACAGCATTTTAATTTATAGCATACAGGTTGGGGGTTGACCTGATGGAAAACAGCTCCATGGAGAATGACCTTGGAGTCCTGGTGGACAGTAAATTATCCATGGGACAGCAATGTGCCCTTGTGGCCAGGAAGGCCAATGCTATCCTGGGGTGCATATAGAAGAAGAGTGTCTAGCAGGTCAAAGGAGGTTCTCCTCCCCCTCTACTCCGCACCAGTGAGACCGCATCTGGAGTATTGTGCCCAGTTCTGGGCTCTCCACTTCAAGAGGGACAGTGAAATACTAGAGAGAGTCCAACAGAGACTACAGGGACGATGAAAGGACTGGAACATCTCTCTTATGAGGCAAGGCTGAGAGACCTGGGGCTATTTATCCTGGAGAAGAAGACTGAGACAGGATCTTATTGTTTACAGATATCTGAAGGGTGGGTGTCAAGTAGAAGGGGACAGTCGCTTTTCAGTGGTGCCTTGTGATAGGACAAGAGGCAATGGTCTCAAGGTGAAACACAAGAAGTTCCACCTCAACATGAGGAAAAACTTCTTTCCTGTGAGAGCGATGGAGCCTGCAAGAGGCTGCCCAGAGAGGTTGTGGAGTCTCCTTCTCTGAAGACTTTCAAAACACACTTGCATCTGTTCCTGTGTGGCCTGCCCTGAGTGATCATGTTCTGGCGGGAGGAGACCTGATGATCTCCAGAGGTCCCTTCCAGCCCCTATCATTCTATGATTCTATGATGTAGTGCATGGAAAGCACCTAAAAGTATTTGTTGGTGTCTCTGCTAATGTCTGATGGTGAAGAAAGTTTGTGACAGAGGTCAGATTTATCTCACTGAATCTTAATCCACTGTCTTAATCAGCAGATGATGTAACCAAGGAGAAATGTGTTAGAACTGAAACGAAGCAGGACTGTTGAGGCTGGAAGAAGTGTCATGTATATGAATGAATCAAAGGAACTTGGCAACTTTTATATCAGTTCAAAAGGTTGAATATGGTCTTGGATATATTTGTCCTTATAGCAATGTTCGTTTCACAATTGAGAATTACCAGCTGGTTTTGTTGCTGTTATTCAGTCTAGCCAAGACAGAACCTTGCTTAGTTCACTATTATTTTGTTTTTATTAAAAAAGAGTTTGATGCCAGTTTTTTTCACTTATAAAAACATGGAGAGACATCTAAAAATCTTTAATATGCTCAGGTTAATGAGAAAAGAAGTGTTTTAATGCACATTACTTTAGTACAATTTAGATGTAGGACATCAATATTTTTTTAAAGACAAAAAAATCAACATCAAAAGGTGTTTGTGTGGGTTTTTTTTCACTAATTTACTCAAATTTCAGTCAAGCATAAAATAACACTGTTGTATATCTGCAGGAAGTAGACACCTAGGATATGAATTACCAAGTGTTGAGAGATCTCTTACCCCTGGGGTTTTGTGGCTCCTTGTATATATACAAACACACGTGTAGCCTAGTGAGGTCTTAGATGCTGACCAGCAACAACTTTTGATTATAATAGAGTAAGAAAGACAAGGGAAGTCCAGAAAGAGATGATAAAGATAATTATCTAGGATCTCAGACTGGATGCATCCAGCTCATGAAGGACTCATTTGTCAATTAAGACATGAGACAATCATCCTGAAATTTGTCGTATTTCACAAAGTACTTGAAATATTATTCTTCAACCACACAGCAAAGAGCGAGTCCTCCTGCTCTGCCTGAATTGCCCTGGCACATACCAGTTTTTGAAAGTCCATGTCACTAAGAATATGATGTAAAAGCTT
>JAAGNO010026554.1:37500-59175 GCA_033439905.1 Ceryle rudis
CTGGTGTGCTGTCAAAGGCACTGGGAGGAAGTGAAGAAGGCAATCCATTCTGAAGTAGTGTCATTTAGCAGCTTGATTGGCCAGGATTTCTCCCAGCACTACTCTTACCTGCCAGGCCTAGCAGAGATAGTGAGTGGTGGTAATAGTTTAGCCAGGTACTGGCAGAAAAATGATAGAGTTTTTTTTCTTTCCTCTAGAGAATTATCTAATTTCACACTGTTTCATGCCTCCAGGTATGTAGTATTATTTTGGTATTTGCTAATTTTTATACCCCTTCTTTGTAGAGCAAACTAAACTCACTGACTTTCCTATTTGTTCCCTTTGACAAAGAATTGGAGAACATTTATGTAATACTTTCAGTGCTAATCATTATGGCTAATAATTTTTTATGCTATAATCCTAATCATCCCACGTTTCTGCTAGATGTTTCTTGCTGATTATAAGCAAGTCAAGATCAAGACTCTTTCTCCTCTTTGAGTATGCTAGGTCCTGTTTCATCTGCTCTTATTATAAAGATGAAGTGATAAACATAGTAGCTCAATAGCCCAAGAGAGTGGTGTTTACAAGGATGAGAGTTTTATATCATCAACTGATGCAAAAGCTTTGGTGGTGTAATCAAAAAAAATTAAAGTTTAGTAACATGTGCAGTTATAATACCTGAGCAATATCCATCTTGGTCTCTGACTGTCAGCCAGGCTGTCCATGGGAAATTGCCACTGCAGTGCATCAGTGAAAATCTGGGGGAGAACAGTGGAGTTGTCAACTCCTAATTTTTCCATTAATGAAAAAGTGTAAGATTCTTCCACTAGCATAGTTGTTCTTGAGTCACTGCACAACTTTACGTACTTCCACCGGGATTTGGTCCTTTACGTTATCAAAAGCAGTAGGCATTTCCTCGATTGGTATGAAGGCTAAGGCTTGTAGGTAATGGAGCTTCAAATTGAATTCTGGATTAAATCCATGCTGAGTTGCCAATCCAGCACTTTGTGTTCTTTGCCAATAGCTTTGGCTCAAGTGAAAGAAGCAGGCTTTGTTCTAAACTGGTGCAAATTCCTTGGTTGCTGTGATTGTAGCTTGTTCAAAGTGAGTGATCACATATGTGAGTCTTAAGTAGGGCTGTGCAAAACTTGGCAGCTTGAGTGCACAAGGGGTTTGGTGAACCTTCGTTTGACTTCTGTGTTTATGGGTTTGAATTAGTATTAGGAAAATTAAAGGATGAGGTAGGAGATGCACTAAGTAGAAGCATCTCAAGAAGTGAAATTAGTCACAGAGAGACATGTCAAAAGTAGATGCAATCAAAAATGAAGGGCTGTAAAGATAATGTTTGCTATCATTTAGATACAGTTTTGTTATTTAAATACATTTGTTGTAGTTCAGACATAGATATCCTATGCAGAAATACAGCCTTAAAGAGGAGCTTGCTTTATTTTTTTTTAATTTTTTTTTTTATGGAAGTGAATTTGTCATGCTTTGGGAATAAGAGAAAAAGCATAACTTTCCTGGATGAACACTGACAATGATTTACTTAGTTCTGCACTGCTCATATTATGCTTTATAATTTGTATGTCTTCCTTGCCAGAATACTCTTACTTATTAACTGTTTTCAATTCTTGTTAATTTAAGATTTACACATTAATAAATTATGTGTAAGTAGTAGGCTATATGGTTCTGCTAAATAGCTGCCTTAGCATCAAACTGGCTTGGAGAAGAATAGGTCCTTCTAACTGTGCCTTTCCATCTTCTTTCTCCTCCGGTGTTTTATTGGAGTGATGAAATGGTGGTAAGTGGAAATTCCTTCTTTTACATCATAGGAATTTAGGGTGAGCACATTGAGAGAGTAACAAAATAGACTTCAAAATGTAGCTTTTTAATGTGGCTATATTTTACCTCTTCCGCTCTAAATGCTGGCATTAATTTCATAATAATAATGTCAATAACGTACCCTGTTATAAGTTAAGCTTTCATGAATCACAGTGTTCTCCTTGGAAGAAAATATGGTGGTACTACTGCTACTGCTGCTGCTGCTGCTACTATTACTACTACTACTACTACCAACACTGTTCTTTCTTTTAAAATACAAACGGTAATTTTGCATTTAACTACTGCTTTCCACTCAGTCTTCCCATTCAAAATTACCCCTGTGACATATTAATCACTCTCAGTGGAGAACCCCTGGCGAAGACAAAGAGATGAGCCAGAGTACCCCTGCCCACCACCTGTCACCTCATGGGGCCATTGCAGATAATGCAAATGTAGGGGCTGCTCTTAGTTTCTCCTGAGGACCGGCTCTGCTTGCAGAATAATCAGAGAACTCTTAAGTTGCTTTTAAGTTGAGAAGGATACCAACTAGCTTGTATTAAGATGTAACTTACATGGCATGCATATGGAAATGCTATCAGCACGATGATATAAAGAGCATCTATATATGAGCCTCAAGTTTTCAAAACCAATGGTGAGCAGTGTAGGGCAAATGGTAAAACAGACGTGGGAAATTTAGGCTATCTATTAGCATCTGATGTTGACTCAGCAGGGGAATCCTTCCTCTTGAGTTGTTCTGTAATCAGTGCTCCTGTATTTAAGCATCTCATTGTTCCAAGAGCAAATGGAGCAGAGCTGGTGACTCTTACCAGTCCTTTGCACAGCAGCAGTCCTTTGGGTTTAGCCAAATTCAAAGCAAATCCCCAAACCAAATTATTTCAACAGAGATGTTCAGCACAAGAGTTGTGGTAGAAATAGCAGTTTATTTCCAAGGACCCGTCACGTGAAAAGGATAGTCTTCTGCCAGTGATCATGGGAAAATCCATGTCCACCTACTGGTTATTGTTTTGTCTGGAAACACAAACCATCAGTCTAATAGGAAGAGAACATTTTATTCTACATTCAATGTTGCAACACGGCATAGCTGTGGATATAACAGCAGAGTTCGTGACAGTAATATTGGTTACATAGACATTTCTATGTTTCTATGTTTCTATGAATTATAGTGTACAGTTAAGAACTTTATAGATAAATTTACCACAAAAAAATGACTACTCAGGTATCTCTAACTTGAGAAGAGACTTTAATATTGTTATTATTAAGGGAATTAAAAAAGCAGCTCCCAAACTAAGTTGATAACTTACAGCTAACGAACAAAGTTAAGAGGAATGTAGCAGAATTGATTTGAAGCATTGCTTTTCTAATCAGAAAATCTGAGAGAAAGGAATGGAAAATGATACCTGGTATAATTTATTTTAGGATTACCCTATTGCATTAACAACAACAACAACAAATATCTACTATAAAATGCAGTAGGATCATTGAAAGCAATACAGCTTATTAAAATTCTATAATTTTACAGTAATACATGAAGAAACATAACATTTCTATCAAAGTCTTCCCATTTCTTCCCTACCAGAACTTCACTGTGAGAGGACATGCTTTGGTAAACCAAAAAGGAACTATATTTTTGGGTACAAGTGCCTGCAGAAAAAAAAGGTGATTCAAGAAAATCAAAGGGTGAAAGTCCTAATGTGCGCAAGTAATTTGGTTAGCAAGAATATATTTTTGTGAGGAAAGATTTTACAAGATACTTTAGGAAGAGAGAAATTATCGACACAGCTTAGGAAAAAAATTACATCATTGGTTGAAATAAGCACCAAAATACACGCTGAACATTCACCTTATATTTTTAAACCCACAAAGTTAGATGAGATGTGAGTATAATTAACTTTCATATTATTACAGGAAACTTGAAGATAGCATTCCTGTAAGACTTTCTCTTTCTATAATAGAGTAGTTCCACGTCCTCTATTTATAACAGTATCTATGTTTGAAGGCCTTATTTCTTAAATACCAATACTTCTGAGTGAGATGTTGTGCATGGAACTCTGCCACAGACAAAGCAGCTGAACCGCAAAGCAGGTGATTCCTGCTTAGGAAACACAACAAATACATGGCAGGGAGGTACATCAAATGTATAATCAGATTTTCTTATTCTATTCTCTAGCCATAGGTAAACTATTTTCCCCATCTTTTGCTTCTCTCCACTACAAACAAATAAAAAAATCACAATAAACCATGGAAAGACAGTATTTTTTTTTTTTCCATGTTCCTGAAAACAGGTTTTATTTTGTTCCTACTTTTTGGGTGAACTTACTTCATCAAAGAATCATTAAGGTTGGAAATGACCTTCAAGATCATCAAGTCCAACTGTGTACTAAATATTATCAGGAACACTAAACCATGCCCTGAAGTGCCACATCTAGACATTTTTTGAACCCCTCCAGGGGCAGTGATTCCACCCCCTCCCTGGGCAGCCTGTTCCAAGGCCTCACCACGCTCTCAGTAAAAATTTTTTTCCTAATATCCAACCTAAACCTCCCCTGGTGAAACTTAAGCCCATTTCCTCTCGTTTTATCATTAGTCACCTGGGAGAAGAGACCAACACCCACCTCACTACAACATCCTTCCAGGGAGCTGTAGAGAGCAGTAAGGTCTCCCCTCAGCCTCCTTCTCTCCAAACGAACAACCCCAAGTCCCTCAGCTGCTCCTCATAAGACATTCTCTCCAGACCTTTTACCAGCTTTGTTGCCCGGTTCCATCCTGTTTACACCCTCCCTTCCTATATTTATACATATGGGTCAGATGCCCCTGAGCCTTTTCCAGGCTGATCAGCTCCAGCTCTCTCAGCCTCTCCTCAGACGTGAGGTTCTCCCATCTCTTAATCATTTCAGTGTCCCTTTGTTGGCCTGTGTCTCTTGTACTGGGGAGGCCAGAACTGAACCCAGGGTGTTAGGTGTGCTGTCACCAGTGCTGAGTAGAGGAGGAGGATCACCTTCCTCAACCTGCTGAAAATATTTTGCCAAACACAGCCCAGGATACAATCTGTCAGGTTTTTTTTTCAGCAAGGGCGCACTGCCAGTTCATCATCAATTTGGCATCCTCTAGTATCCCCAGAACCTTTTATGCAAAGCTGCTTTCCAGTGGGGTGGCCCCTCTTACGTACTGGTGCCTGGGTTCCTCCTCCTTAGGTGCAAGACTAAACTTCTCCTTGTTGAACTTCATGAGGCTCCCATGTCAGCCCATTTCTCCAACCTGTTGAGGTCCCTTTGATCCCTCTGACCGTCTGGCTCAGGGTACACACCATCCAAATCATTAATGAAGATGTTGAATCAGACTGAACCTAGTATTGACCCATGGGGTATACTGCTAGGTACTGACATCCAACTAGACTTTCTGCTGCTGATCACCATCCTCTGGGCCTGGCTATTTAGCCGGTTTTCAATCCACCTCAAGATCGAGCTCAAGACCTGAGTACTTCAAAATAAGTATTCTAATGCTAAATTTTTTATTTAGTTCTTCCTGCTAGGAAAAAAGAAGTTTAAAATTACTCTTACATGAACTTTATTCCAATTCAGTACACATACTATAGTTTGATCTTAAGTTTTCTGAAAACTGACTCGGTTTTCTTCTAGAATATCCTAAAAAATTAGTTTTCTAAAATGAACTAAGGTCAGGAAGTATGCAAACTGCATATTAACTCCCAGGACACAAGGAGCTGAGATTCATATAATTGGAGAATATCCTTAGAAGGCAGAGTCATAGCTTCACTCTAGAGAGGAGAAATGGAAAGTAGCCTTGAACAGATTGTAAATATCAGCACTTTAGGTATTCTTATCTAACTAAACAGTAGTTAAATTCTCTACATGTAATTACTTCTTCCACAAGCCGTGTTTAGAGGAGTCCTTTTCTGAAATGAAGATATTGCTAATCTAATATAGACATTTTTTGGTTTGTTTTAGCTGCCATCTTAATTTGCTTTAGTTGGGATCCAGCAAATGGCAAGGGATGTTATCACCTATCATAGATAAATTAACTAATAAGAAATTTAGATCTAACCAAACATTTAGACATTTTAATCAACACTTGGGAAGAATTTTGACATCTTTTTCCATAATAGCAACTTTGAAGCCAAATGCTGTTTGATCCTGGTGGAGCAACTCACTGGGGGAATGAAGGTGTGGGGTGGAAGGGGCAGGAGGAAGAACAGGAGGAGGACAGAAAGTTTTGCATTTCACCGCTCCCTAAAGATGGATGTCATAAATTCTGACATATTTAAAGGACTATCTCTGAATTTTGCAACATCATACCTATATGTAAAACTGTGTCTGAGACCAGAACTGCACAAGCAAGTGTACTAAACACAAGACTACAACGTCAAGCTCCTAATTCAGGTTTCATCTTCTGTTCTTATAAATCCTAAAGATGTGTCTGTCCCATGAGAATTCCAGCAGACTGGGTTGAAATCCTCTCACTTTCTATTTCTATGAGCCTCATAGTCTATATTTTCTTGCTGGGAAAAAAAAAAAAATTCAGTTTGTAATAAAACTAAAAAGCCTAATTCCCATCTTGAAGTCAGCCCACAAACAGCATATCACTACGTAACAACTGATCTTGATCAAGCTGATTTTTATATTTAATTGTAACTACTATTTTATATTATTTTCCGTATATACTTTTGTGGAAGCACTCATGAAGGTATTTTCATGTTTATAACCAGATTACAAATTAATTCTGAAGTTAAACTAAATTATTTCTAAACAGTTTTGTCACTCTTCAGCAGAAAACTAAAGTACTGCTTGAAAAAGTACTAGGTGGTGCTCAGTAAAATTTAAGCAGGACTGAACTGTTCCATCTCCTTTCCTGCTATGCTGCTATTATGAAGCTTGCTGCTAGTCCAGGGAAACAGTATCTTGCTTTTTTATTATTATTTTTTTCTGATTTTTCGGTAATGTTCAGTGATTTTTCAGATGGGAGTGATATGAAAACATTTAAAATTTCATGGGCAAATTGCAGCTTGCAGGTCTGGATTGCAGAAGAAGCAGAAGCCAAAGGTAAATTTAAAAAGTGTGCTTAGTGTAAGAGTAAAAAGTTAACCTAGTGAAATGAGTTTTCTCTTTTCTTCTGTAAATAATAATAAAAGAAGATAGGAAGAATGAACTGAATACAGGAAATCTTACTTCCACTTCTTGTACGTATTTCAATTTAAGTAAAAAAAAATGTCGGTCTCTTTTTCATTTCACTTATTAAGAGTTACATTTTTTATGCTTGCTTTCTTGTAAGAAATGAGCTTATATGTCACATATCAGAGGCATTCCCCTGATGACAAAAGGTTAGAAAGATTCTGGGGAGGGCAATCAGTATTTTTGCTCTGTGACTGCCAGCATTTAGGAAATTAGAGTGTTTACTTTCACACCCAATAAGCCCTAACAATACAGTAAATCTCTGTTTATACAGCTAAAAATATATGCACGCATTAGTAGGAGCTCTTCTATTTTTCTCTATCGGTAGGAAGTTAGAAGGCAGTTTGACTGCAGAGGTCAACCAATGGATAAAGAAAGAGTGAGAGAGACAATAGATAAGTGAACAATCTCTTAACTGAATCGGTTCAAGCCTATTAAAACTTCCAGTTTTTCTTCAGGTAACATGCCAAGATTTGTGACCATTCTACTTACAATACAGCAACAGGACGGAGTCTATATGTATTTGGGGATAATAAGGTAAGTGAACTTTCTCCCAGAGTTTTCTATGGTATGTGCTATGGAAAATTCTGGCTCCATTGTCTTTTTCTGTGAGATACTAGAATATTTTTAAAAAGTATGAAGTCATTCAGGTTTTTACACTAGAACAAACAAGAGGGGTTTCTTTGTTTTGAAGAGTGGTATTTGGCTCAAATTCAGTTGGCTTTCATGCAAAATAGACAGAAAAAAAATACCCAAACCTGGTAAAGAAAACAACAAACTTTATATACTATTAAAAATCCCAGACCAAAGGGAGAAAAAATAAAATAGTTTTCTAGTTCCAGCTGGCCAGCTAGATTTTGCAGCAGAGGAAAAATTTTACAGCTTTCAAGGCTTACTAGGCTTCTGGTTCAAATATGAGAGGTCAGCAGAGGCCAGATGAAGACCCAGGCTGGAATCTGCAAGAATTTCTACCGAAGTGAGAGACAAACTGCTGGATTCTTTTGTGGCTGCCGTGGCAAAAGCAGATGAACACGAAGCTACATTTCTCAACAGAAGGAGGACTGTGATATCAAAAAGTCAGTATTCTTTACCTCTGACCTCTCCTCATGATTTATTGAACAAAAAAGCAGATGGATATTAATCAGAATTAATATCTGTACCTAGCAAACAGGGAATAACAGTCCACTAATAGTGGTTTGCCACTGTGCTGATTACTGTGTTAAGGCAACTTCATACATTTAAGTAAGTAAATGCTTTAACTCACAAGCTTTAGCTAGGTTCTAATTTAATTCATCTGGGAAAAGTACAAATGGTAGCAATTGTGGATGATAAATGTAAAATAGAAAAGACTAAAAAGAAAATAAAGACAAAGTCCTACAGACTTTTACATTATACCTCATTCCAAGGTTTGAAATTAGTTGGTCCTGACTTTACTTAGTAAGATAATATCTAGCTTGAGCCTGACTTTGAGTGAACTCTGCTGATGAAGGGAAAAGGCTGTTTTTCACCAGGAAATTGTCTGAAAACAATCTGTTTCTGAGAGCAACTGAGAAGTGAGCAGAAAAGAAAAAGAAACAGAGTCATCTGAGATGTTTCCCCATGTGATTTATTGCTCTGAATAACACATAAAAATAGGATTCTAATTTTTAGAATGTAAGGATTCTAATAAACTACTTTTAGACAAAGAAAGTTTTCTTTTCTGTGATATTTTTCCCATTATTCTCCATCTGTCTTTTCATGTTATAAGCTCTAGGGGTAAGTTCTATGCATTCTTATATATTTGTAAAGCACTTGGCACTCTCTCTGTACTTAATGCAAACACTAAAAGCCAACACAGTATAAAATATTAGCTCTTCAGTTATATTAAATCAGAATGGTTCACTTAACTCCTCTCTCCTTTCTGTGAAGGGTACCAATTAAAGTAGCCTGTAAAAAAAAAAAAAAAAAAGTAATGTATTAAATGATGGGGGTTTAGTATCATCAAGACTAGTTTTACACCAGTGAATTTTCTGTTTCACAGTGACATTCTTCATGTAACTGAAATTAGAATCAAGGTGGCAACCAAAAATGAACTGAGAGAGGCTAGTCATATAGTAGGATGGTTTTTTCCCATGATACTTCCTCATAATTTGCTAGAAGCAAAGAACATGTCACACCAGTGTCCTTTCCTGGCTTCAGCTAGCCTGGAAATATACAGAGACTGCACAAGATGTTTCCTTGTAAAATTGTTGGTTTTTTTTTTTTTTAATGGTACTCTTTGAGTATAAACCTAACAAGAAATAGTTTGAATTAAATTAAAACCTAAAAGGAAGGGAAAAAGAAGAAGAAGAAAAAAAAAAGCGTGAGAGACAAGGGGAGTGGGGGCAGTCTACATCCTCCTTCCTCCCAAGAGGAGGAAAATTCTGTTGAGTTCCCTTCCAGGCTTCCAGTGAGGCGAATATGCAGGTATGGTCTTGACAGCTTCTCAGAGGTCTTATATTTAGAAAGAGTGAGTCACGCCCATCTTCTGAAAAAGCAAATTATTTTAAAATACTCTTGGTTTCTGAAAACCACTATTCTTCTCGAATATCTTAAGGGTGTATTAATTGCCTACAGATAAAGATATATTAATTACCTACTGATAAACTCTTCTTTAAAAATGTTAAGTTCCGATAGCAAGCACTTGAAGTTAATTAAGAACTTGGGATAATTGAGAAATGTAGGGCACATCCACATACCCTTCACATAAGGTTATTCAAACTAGTCCCGAAAGAGAGGATATGTGTATGCCACAGTGCTATGCCACACATGTATACTACCTCATGTATGGGAAGCAGCGTAGCTATGTGAATATGGTATTTGCACTGGGACTAATTAGGTCACGTCACTTTCATATTGTGATTGTTTCTAGCTTCGGAGCCAGCTGGGTATCATTTCACAGTGCGATATTGTTCGCCATAGATATATCCTTAAAACTGTTGTGTGTGCTCCCTTACATATTCACCCCGTGCACTAAACGAATTAGGATTCCAGTTGAAAAATAGCACACAGTTGTTCATAAGCCCTTATATAGTTCAGTATTCTCTATTTGGAGTTTTCTAACTTTAAAAGTTTGATTTTTGCCATCTGATTTTTGGAGAAAGGCAGAAACTGAAACATATTTTAATGTTTGTGACAGCCCTCCATTCTGTGCTCTAACACGTATTTGAACTACAACCTTCACAGCTGAGACTGCTATTCCTTGTAGTAGGAGACAATTATTATCTCAGTTGGGAATAGACAAATCAATCATGTTTGATCATGCGGTTTGGAGGGACCTCAGCACAGGCTGACTTGCTTTCTTCAACTTTTTACCACGGAAGTTTTTTGGCCACGTGTGAGTTAAAAATTATTTGGATTTCTTTGGTGCGAGGAAAAACTGCAAGACCTTTTATGGCTTTTGAAAGAACAAAATTTAGCACAATTTATTCTGAATACCATTTTTTTCCAGAAGAAAGATAAAAGTGGTAATGTAGCAGAAGACACATAGCTGAGCTATGACTGGTGGAAGGCAGCGTATAGCACTGCTTCTTAAACATACGTGCTGCTGATCTTAGAAAGTCATTGAAGCAATTATCCATGTTTAATTAGACCTGGAGCACTTTGGGCAAGTTACATGTTTTTCTGATACATTACTGCAGTGCCTGAATGTTTTTGCTTACAGAGCCTACTACTCATTGCAGCAACAGATGTGACAAAAAAATAATGAATATACTAGTTAAAATACTACACAGGAATAATGAAAATTGTGTTCAGATGAGAAATTCATGGGCACTGTGCAAGCTTTTTCCAATCCTCTAGTTTAGGATGTTACCCCTCTAGAAGTTTCTTAAAGAAAAAGATAAAAATATTTTTTCCATACATATGCATTTCCTTTTTACAGAGTTAGCATGAAACACTGAATTTTTGTATCTCCCATGATTGAAGTATGAGTAATTGCACATATAATTGAACTGCCAGATATAATTTCTCTGATTAGGAATGTACAGATTTCAGTTTGGTTTTCTAGCTTGAAACTGATCTAACATCATAGATTTAGGTATGTTAATATGATCTATTGAGATAGATTTCCATTGGTTTCTTTGTGCAAAATAAAGTCCAGCAACTCACAAACACTTAATTCTATTACAGATTAATTCCATTAAAATGTTGTCATGGTTCTGAAGTGATAAATGTGACAGCAATGAGGTTATTCATGCTGGGATACACTGAATTTTACAAGTCACATCTTTGAGGGCAGATCTTTCAGATAGGGAGATCTTGTCTGGATGTGGGCTGCAATCACACAAAGGACATACGGTTTCAGGAAACTGGAACCAATCTATTCTGTATTAAATTGCCAGGGTGCCTGACTACGCATTAAAGCTGTCAGCAAGCTATGGAAACATTAGAAAAGACAGTAGCAAAATCACTGCTCACTTTGTCCTGAATCTGAACTCATCTTTAGCAACTGTTTGCATCACTCTTGACCTCCAGTTGCAATGCAGACTTCATGACTTAAAGGCTTTTTCTCAAAGTCGTCATTTTCAGCATTCCTGGGCGGCTTGTTTAGCCCCTGTTTCACGAGGCTCATCAAGGGAAAACTCAAGATGCATGGTACAACACTCACATCACCCCAGACCTCTGCAGGAGCAGCGAGAGAGGATCAAAGGAATTTAGTAAAAAAAAAAAAACAAAGTAGAAATGGTACAACCTGAGACTTAACCAGTTATCTTTACTAGCTTAAACTCCACAGGCTGAGAAGTAAAATAATTATTTTAGTAAAAAATTTCCCTTTGTAAATCCTGCTTTCTAAGGGAGAAGTGACAAGGCAAAAGAGTGGAGGAGGGGCCACTGGATCTCCTGAATTAACCTAGAAAATGAAAAATAACACCCCTGTCACAACAAACAGTAAAGCTTTCCAGTATATTTCAGACCTACTAGAAAGGCCATGAGAGACGTTCCTGAAATTAGAAATACTGTATTTGCTGAATCGAGGGGTAACAACATTCAAGTTTTTCCATAACACATATATTCTTCTAAGGACAACCAATATTAGAAGCATATAGACCCTGGAAAGGATACTTGCAAATAGGTTTAATTAACCTAATATGTTTCCAATCCATCAACTAAATGGCTCAAATATTTTCAGTAGACCAAATGTAAATAAGTGAGACAGGGTTCATAAATTCAACATATTGCTTTGTTGTCTGTGAAGTTGCGCTGATTTTCCAATTGGAGCAATTATAGTATTGTCATATCTTTAATAAATATTTTTATTAATTTTTGCAGCATATAAATACACAAAAGTCATAAATAGGAACAAATAGCACAAAAAGAGAATACTGAAGAAAATGCAAATGATATTGGTTTATAATACCAACAATAGCCTGCATTCCTAGACCATTTTCCATTCATTTTTCTCCAAACATCCTACAAATATTAGCTGTTTTCAAGGCTCCTATGGGAAAAGGAGGCATTAGCATCTCCATTTAAACTGGCTTCAATTATTTAAGTCCCTGCTAATTTGCAATACCTGTTTGGAGAAGGGGGTGGCTAAAGGAGGAAGGGACTACCAATATAAAATTCTGAACAAACACTAATAAAAAGATCTTTATTTTTTTTTTTTTTTTCTCATTGATTCCCTTTAGGATTTCGTGGGTATTTGGGAGAAGATAATTTCATCTTAAGTGTATGTTAGGAAAAGAATATATTCCAGGACCGCTAATTTTCAGTCCCATTTTCCATCCAACAAATCACCCTGCCTGTGTGTTTTTGTTAGGGTTTGAGTAACTGCTCGGTAACAGTAGATCAAATCCTGCTATTCGCCTTCCAAACATGATGCTTTACCCCTTGAGGACAACCGCTGTTTGCAGTCTTGATCACTCTGTGCTGTTTGTAGTAGAGCAACTCGTCCAAGGAAGCTCTTCCTGCTGTAAGTATTGAGAGAGCCTCATTCTGCCACCATGAATGAGACATATTGTTCTCACCCTGTCTTTTCAGATTCTATAGAAATGTTCCAACTCTTCTTTATATTAGGTTTTAACACTATAGTAAAAAGAATATGAATAATAAAAAAAAAAAACCCAATGTTCTCTTTATATCTTGAAAGGGGCATCTAGAAAATCTGATAAAACTTCCTCTGTGGAGGAAGAATATTTGTCTGGAGAATAACAATATTTTAAAACATCAATACAATTATCTCAATAGACACATTAACAGAGATAAATTTATTTTAAGAAAACAAATTAAAAATAAATTTAAAAAAAAGGCAGAAAAAAGGATATATGACCTAGTCAGACAGCTCAATTTGTACCTGCTATCTGTGCACTACATCAACAGGCATGACAGAAACTGATATAAGGGTTATTTCAAAACTGTGTAACCCAAATCCTTATGATGATGGTGAGGAAATGTCCTGGTTTCAAGAAATTAAACGATCCTGAATCGTTTCAATTCCCAGCATCTTATGATTTGTTCACACAATTTCACTAAGTAGTTTGATACGTTGTTTAAGAAAATTCTGTTAAATAAGTAATATTTACAAGAATTTCTCTCAGTCCCTGCAGGGATAATAGAACACTATAACCATTCACTCACGGAGAAAGCTCTTAACTTTTAGCTCCTTTTCTGTTAAATCTAAAAATGAATTTGCCTTTCTAGGAGCACTGACATATTCACTGTAGATCAAACAAAGGGTTGTAAAATGACGAGGGAAAATGCAAGAAGATTGGTCATGCTAGAGAGGACACTAAAATCTCCAGAAAGAGGACCTGGAGTAGGAAAGCTCCGTACAGGCTGTCTCACAACAGCTTGCCAGGATCATGATGTTTTTAGAGATAATTTGGGGTTTTGCCCTGCAGTCTTATGTATCTTCTGCAACGCCAGGAGACCACAGGAGCTCTTCAGAAAGCCAGAATACAACATGCAGACAGAAGTTCTGGTGCCTTCTCCTTCACTTACTCGCCTTTGCTTGGCTCAATCTCAGCACCTAGTATTGCTTAAAAGTCATAACCTTTCACAAAACTTATTTTGGGGGAGTGATAATGGATCGCACGAGATGTAAATATCACAGAAGAGTCCTTTTTAATCCACATACCTACATGCCCATGCATAAAAACCACCTTGACATTGACTGATTATGGCTTCCAAATATGACAGATCACGAATTTCTAGCTCACGTTTCCTTCGTTTTCTTAGGCGATCTGATTATCAGCTACAAAATTTACTGAAATAAAGATTGTGCGTGGAGCAGATTTTACGCCGGTAATTACAAAGAAGAGTTAGTTAACGCTGGAACAGCCTTCCCCTCTGTTGCACACTGGCGCCACACAGCCTTTACAGAAAAAGCAGTGGCTATAAAACGGGACTGCAACAAGCAAGGCAAGCCTGGGAGGGGACCTGTTGTGATTGTGTAGCCTCAGTGCATCTGTGGAGGTTTTCTGGCAGGCTTTGGAACCTGGAGAGCCCTGGGTTCAAGTGTACTTGTTGGGAGATCCTGATTGCAAGCCTCTGTTTTCAGAAGGTGAGCGGGTGGTTCATAATTTGGGGAGAAAAGGGCTCTGAAATGCCTTGCCTTCAGGCCTTCTGACTGCAGCGGTGGCAGGTCTGGCTTCAGTTCTGAAAAGACAGAGGGGTTTTTGCCAAATTCTCTAACCCAAGTACCTGCATTGTTACATGCTTAGCGCTGACATGCAAATACTGATGCTCATACATATGTATGAATATGTCAGTGTCGGTCTTCAGCCGTGGATAGCTGTATGCTTGACTGGCATGTGTGTTGCTGATTACTTGATTCTTGGATTCCAATGATTTTTTTAGACAGCTGAAACCCCAATTTTTTTTGCATTTTGTTTATTTAGTGAAATATCAAAAAAAGAAGAGAAGGCGAAGGTTGATTTAAGTTTGGAGTTTTGTTTTTCAAGCCTTTTTTTTTTTTTTTTTTCCTTTGGCTTTGGTGTTTTCTCTTAAGCTGTGTTTCAGCTTGCAGCAAGTGGTTGGCCACCCCTACCCTTCTGGTTCCTTGCTTTCTTTTACACTCTTCCAGAACATGTTTCATGCCTTCCCTCTTTCTTGTTTAGACTAAATTAGCCAATGAACAACCTGACCCAGCTGCTTAGCTGTTCCCTGATCTGCATTTTACTTCTTAATGAGCTCAGAGTGACAAGCTATTTAGGCTGCTCGTTCCAGCATCAGCTCTGACTCCATCTGTAACTTTAGTGCCACTTCTTTGTCAGCAATGCCAATTACAAATGTGTGCCTTTCTAATTTACAGCACTCTAGTTATAACGCCCACACTGTGCTCCGTGTGTTCTCTCTTTGCTTCTACTGTTTGTAATCACCTGAGCAGACCTTCAGATTGTCAGAGCAAGGGTCTGCTACATGGCTGCCATTGATCAGCTATCTATAGCACCATATACCATTTGGCACTGCATAGATCGTTTCTCCCTTTCATCTGCCCTGAATTTGGAAAGCTCTGTTGGTTCATGCGGGGTTCTATGAACCTGTCTGTGCATTGATCCTTCTGTGAACTGGCAATCCCGGAGCAAATGTGTTCCCTCGCATATGATACCGCAATATGGGAAAAAGAATTACTTACTATGCATCTGTAGGGCTATATTATATTTTTCTTGGCCTCCTCCACATTCATCTGCAGAAAAATCTTAAATATGTTCCTCTTTTGCCCATGAGCAATAACTAGGACTTGATCCATTTCTTTGTGTGTACTGTTAAAAACGCAGAACATCCTGAAGTCTCTGCTCAGGCAAGTATAATAGCAGTAAGCAGTCTCCATTTCTAACTGCTTTATAATACTGAGCCACTGAAAATGGATCTGCTCTTTTCTGTTGTTCTTGCTTCTGGGCGTGCCTTCTCTTTTGACCAGTTGCTCTTAGAAGTAAGAGTCATATCTAGAAAGATGTTTAAGGGCACACTAAAAAAGCAACCTGTTTGGCTCATTAGTTTCTCAGAGAGACAGTTCCTCAGAAAATATCTGGTGTATTTCAAATTAATTAATAGAGGTAACTGCTTCACATTGTTCATAACCTATTCTGTTTTTTCACTGCATCATGATTCTGTCTGTCTCTGTTCCAATTGGTTGGATGTGGAAAGACCATTATTATCTCTAGCCATGTCAGATAATACAAGTACACTCCTAGACTGTCTGGTTTCACCTGATGACTCACTGTGTGTTTTCTTCTGATATTTTTTTTTTTTTCTCCCTGTTTGGACCAGTTCTTAGAATATGTGGAATACCCTCATTTATTTATTATTATTCAGCAGTGGAAAATATCAAGAAAAGGATCAGGTGGGATTTGGCACATATCTGCTAAGGCAAGACAAGAGGCTTCCAAGAGTTACCAGGCTACATTTCTTTTGTCAGATCCCATGTGATACTTTCAGCTGAAATAAGCGTGCATCATCCAAGGTATTCCTGAAATAATTAAAACCTTTATATCCCATGCACAGTGTAAGCAGAATTTGGCTTGATTTGTTCAAAGTAGCATTAGACTGCAATATTTACCATCTATTACTTCATTATTATTTTGTCTTTAGGAAAAAAAAATTGCATTTTCGGGTAAGATTGTAACTCAGAGAGTAAAGCTGTTAAAAGATGTGTGTTGTATTCACATACATAACAGTCAGAAATTGTAAACCAGAAATTCTATTAGAAAGTTTAGATCTTGAGCCTCTGAAACTCTCCATGTGGAATGTCAGGTTCAAACAGTCCCATCGGACAAGGATTGATTGCGTATAGATTGATTTTGAACCATTCATGATGTTTCCAATAACTCTTCTGTTATTAGAAGAGTTATTCAGTTTTGGGGGAGAACAAAACAACGATAGACAAACTGCTCAGCATTTAGAGTTTCGTGAGCAGCTGATAACTAAACAATGCAATTTGCTTAGGTTATTAAAACTTCTGTCAAGTTTTCAAATTTTATCAGAAATTCTCCAACTGTTTCTGCAGAGGGAACGTATCTCTGGTAAAATTCACAGTGGTTGACATATGCATCTAGCATAGTAGAGAACTGAACACCACGTCTGTTTATTTATACTGAACAAGTATAGAAAGGGTTAAGTGATGTCTGTGGTCATACCCATGACCCTTAACTTTTAATACTGCAAAATTCAGTTTGTTGAAGATTCCTCACTGAAAGGCCAGAAAATCTGTGAAAATTATGGTCAGAATTCTAAAATAATACCACTGGAATTGGTGTCTTGGGAAGGTAGAACTGCTTTTCTTCTCCTGCTTTGAGTAGCTCAGGTCCTTCTGAAAGAGAAGAATTACAAATGTTTTAGTCTACTTTCCACATGAGAGATTGTGTTGATTACTTCTTTTAAGTTAGCATGGAATTCTACTCATCTGTAAGAATGAGTAGATCCTCTCTTTATCTTTTTTAAGTCCATTGCTAACAAGAGTAAACCACTTAATTTTACATAAATTCCTTTTTTAAAAGTCTAGATGTAGTAAGGAGATGTGATTCTAACCACAAAGTCTGTTTTCTGCTTTTGACATCCTCCTCTGTCTCTTCACCCTTTTTTGGGAAATGTGCTTTGGAGAGTGACAGAGGGACAAATGTCAAGGTGTATGGATTGTTTTGTGGCCTGGCTATTCTTCAGCTGGCCTAAGATCTGCAGGGCACGATTGCAAGCTGGCACAATTTAGGGCAGCCCCAAGGCTGCTCAAAATTGCTCTGTGGCTGGACAGTCCCTATATGACCCCAGGAGCTGGGATTGCCTGTGTCACCATCTTCCATTCTGCACTGAGAATACTCCAGGCAAAGAAGGAAAGTCTGGCAAAGGAAGAAATCTGGAGAGTTATGAAGGTGTCATGTTTAAGCAGTCACTTTTTAGATGTATAGGATCAAGATTTCCTCATTAATTTCCATTGGTATTGCATCAGTTGAGAATCTACTCTGTCAGAATTGGACATTCTTTCCCAGATTTTTTTTTTTTTTCCCTCTAGATGTATCTTTTTTTTTTTCTTGTGGGTTAAAATTATCAAAGTAATACATTTTAAGTCTGGAAAACTGCATTACAATATTTTAGTTTAATTTCCTCTATTACATAGGACATTGAACTCCATCCTGTAACTTCTGCCTTGACCCTGTAACTTGTAGCTGAGCTAGAACATACCTTTTAAAAAAAAAAAAGAAGCTATTCAATATAGATTTAAGGACTCCCACAGAAAGAGAATCTACCATAGCCTTTGGTAATTTGTTCCAGTGATTAATTACCCTCAGTGCTAATATTGTGCATTTTATTTTCGGTATCTTTGTCTTTTAATCCAGCGATTTCAATAAGAATGATAGGAGATTTTTTACAGTGTTCTATAGAGAACTACTCAGCACCAATCTACCTGAAGTAATATATTGTTCTTTCCTTATTGCTCCCTTCCAGAGGTAACGATACATCAACAACCGTATGAAGTTCACTGAGTACCACAGATGTACCTTTAAATAACAGGGGCTCGAGCATGACATAAAACCAGATCAGCACCTCCCGATGATTGCCAGAGAAACACTTACCCTTACATGGGATGCAAAGGGTGAACTGCTGTGTGTGTCAGAGGGGCCAAGAATCCAGGTACACTTACTCCCTGGACTGTACTTAGCAGCCTCGAGGAGGTAGAGGTGAAGTCCTTTCCCTGAGTGAGTATCTGAAAGTATTGCGATTATGCTGGTCAGTTTGCAGAGCACAGCATTTTTCAGATTAGAATTTTTCATATGTTTCCATAGAAGTTAACATGGTGATGGAGGTAGCTGTAGGATATCAGACTCTCCCCTTAATTATGAAACATAAACTACTGCTAAAAGGAAATCAAAACCTTTGCTTATTTGCAGGCTAACTGATGCTGTAAGAATAGCCAGTGGTAAAAAGTATGTTACATCGCCTTCAGTGCAGGCTACAATCTCCTGTTCGTGAATTAAACAGTACTGTTGGTGTACATTTTTCTCTTCACTTCTTCATCTCCAAATGTGCTTTAGTCCTAACCTAGAGGGACCACCTGTGAGCAAGAGGGTAGTTTAGTCTCCATGCTTATTCACTACTTGGTCTCTCTGCTGAGACTGTCAAACCAAGAATGCCAATTAGTTCAGCATTAACAAGCCTCTTTATGTGTTCTATTGGGCCTAAGAATTGACAGCTTCAATTCTGAATTTCCTTGGTTATGTGGATTTATGTTAAATTCTTGTTTCTCATGAAAATTTTCTCAAGCCAGTAGTTGGGCTGTAACTAATTGTTTCAGAATTAGAAGTGGGTGCAAATCAGAATCTGGTCAGGTTACCCTTGGCCTTGGATACACTACCAAGTCTGATCTGTACAGCTCATGCTTAGCTGTGTTTACAAGGCTCCTCTGAAATAAATTGTTTTGTCCTAAAGCTGTGAAAGGTCTCAGTTTTATACTGATGGCTGTGCATGGGACTGATACCGAAGCGAAGAGTGGGGCTTGAAGTAAACCCTGTTCAGGGACGAATTTTGAAAAGAAAGAATTTTCAAGCCATGCTCTGTATATACTTCTTCGTACATTTGGGTCAACGTCAGCCCACATCTGTAAAAGTAATGCAAGTGCTGACTGCTTATGGGCTACATAGGGACATTATATTTTCTCCTCTGTTAACCTAGATACTTAGGAAAACATTTGGGTAAACTCCAGGAAAAACCCCCCATGTTGCCTCACTTCATTGTTCTCCTTCTTGTGTCATCTTAAAACTCTCTGTCATGACGACTACGAAGAAAAAACTGGCAATGATTAGGCTCCTGTACTGCTAAGATCACAGCCTATCTCAGTATCCTGTGCTACCAGCTTCCCTGTGCCAAACCCTCCCATTGAGCTCTTTTAATAGATGTGGCAGGACTGATATTTTTGCGCCTGTTTGTACAGGGTCTAACCCCCCCGGGGTACAGGTTTATGACGTATATCCCCATAACACCAACATACAATAATCTATAAGCACTTGCAAAAAAAAAAAAAAAAAAAAAAAAAAAAAAAAAGGAAAAAAACAAAGAAATTGTTTCTAAACTTGCTTTTTTATGGGCGGTACAGCAGTAGTCAGCGCGCCTGAAAAATGTCACCACGCGTGTTGTTTATAGCCCTGTTGCATTAGTCAGCTCCCTTTAATAAATCAGATACAAGTTGTGACATGTTGTTAATTCGATCACTAATAACCTGCTCAAATTGCAAATCTATGTCAGCAGGTTGGTGTTGATTAAGTTGTAGTCACCACTAACATATTGTTTTAAATGACTGATAAATTTTATTTGCTGCGGTGATAGACTGCCTGCTCTGTTATAGGTTTGGGCTTTTTTTTTTTTTTTCTCTTTTCCTTTTTTTTTTTTTTTTCCCCCCCCTTTTAAGCTTAGAAAAATGACACGAATGTCCCTGAGGTGGTCTTCTATAGGCCTTTCTCTCCCTCTGTTTGCTGCAAAGAGGGCTGGTAGCCACTAGAGGGGAGGAGACTGCCGGCTTTACTGAGCGATTCACGCTACAGCTTGAAGGTGCAGAAGCTGTCACAAGACTGATTGCCCAACGAAATGGTTTAAAATATGTTATGAAGGTTAGTAAAACATAAAAATAAAAGGAATGTTTTTCCCCCATGCCCCCCACTCCCCTTATTGCATTTGAAATATTAATGTCTCAGCACATCAGCTCTTTTTGGGGTGTTACTATCTCAGGTAGATAACTGGGGGAGGGAAAAAAATCTACGGGAACAAACATTTTAAAATGTTACCTCTGAAGGTAATGTGTTAAATCTTTCAAAGCAAATGGTTTGATTTCTAATGCAAGGATACTGGCAAATTAGGGCGTGGTGTAGGATTAGCAAATATTTATTTTCTATGTGAAATGAGAAGTTTTTACTTTATGTCTGAAGTTTCCAACCATTTTGTCCATTCCCCTCTTCCCCCTCTCCCCTCAAACTACTGATGCTGAAGAAATTACCGAACTAGTAGAAAACTTGAGCATCATTTCTGCAAACTTTTTGAGACCTATAAGCTGCGTTATATGTAAACAAATCTAAGCCAGAATAGCAGAAATATTTATTTTATCATCTGCAGATGGGTAAATATGTATTTCTGTCTTTATATGTACAGTCTGACCTTTTTATTTTATTTTTTTTAAAACAGAGTAAAAATCTTGGTATTGTTAAAGAGCTATAATGTAGAACTGTAGCTTGTTACACTTACTCTCCTGAGTGTAATTGCACTAAGATCATTCAGTTTCCATTTGGAAAGCCAGTGGCAATTACTGGAATACAATGTATCATGCATTTGCTCACTGGATATAAAACGTATATACTAATTCGCAATAAAATGTAACAGCTGTCAGTGCATTTTCTGCTCTGTTACTTCAATAAATTGGAACTCTGACTAGAAAATGGGAATATTGCATTTTTACACACTCTGTAATGTGTTTGCTTTTTGCAAATACAATTTATTTTTTTTTTTTTTGTGACAAAAATTGTGGTTTGTTATTACTGCTAGTGGATAAATATTCTTATATCAGAATGAATTACACATGGTGTCTATAAAGAAGTAGTAATATTTTCTGCTTTTTATTGTAGCCTGTCTTCAGTAAACAAAATGCATTTAACCTACTTCTGTCACATCCTGGGTATATTATTTTTTTTTTTAGCGTTGCAATGGTGTGGTGATGGGGGTAGTTTATTTTGCC
>JAAGNO010026554.1:59275-73424 GCA_033439905.1 Ceryle rudis
GCACTTTTTTACAATAACAAAAGTTTTTTCACTTTTGTTTTGTTCTTTGGTGTTTTTTTTTTTTTTTTTTTGGGTTTCGTGGGGGTGGGGGGGGGGGGGGGGGGGGGGGGGGGGGGGGAGTTTATTTTGCCCTACCTTTGCAGGTATTTGGATAACTGGTTAACCTTTTGTAGGAGACCACTATTTCTCTCTCGTATTTCTTTTTATATTTATAAACCTTTATATAGATAAATAGTTCTAGGAGACAGCTATTAACCATAATTCCTCACATTATGAACTAGTGCATCTGAATTTTATTTAAGATAAAATGCCTGCACATTTGTGTAATTTTGTTACTTGAGGTCAGACTTTTCACAGATAATTAGCCTTTTACACACTGTGAAATCAACCTGCACTGGTTATTTGGCTAGACTCTTTGCTTCTGTTCTTTATTTCCCAGAAGGTTAACGTGCTGAAAATCTAGCTGCAAGCACATAGTACTGTCTCTTTGTGTTGCTAATTATCCCGTTGCATAATTATTAATATCAGGAGCAGGAAGAGGAAACAAGCACACCAAATAGTCGTGAATGCTAGTGTTCTGGCAGGAAGCTAGTCCTGCATTAATAAAATGTGCCTGTGCCAATATCACAGAAGATAGGAGCGTTCCTTGTTAAGGATCATTTATTAACTGAGATCATCTTTTAGTTCGCCTTGGGGTAATGACTAATGTCAATGGCAAATTTCACAGTTGTCTAGAGAAATGAATTAAATTTGTAATAAAAAGCCCTTCGGCTTGTTGTACATGTTCATTTATTGGAGTAGTTGAACTAGGAGAACTGTAAGGCAACCAAGAACATTGGCTTAATTTTCCTTACATATAATAGTGACCTTTAGCTTCATATTGAAAAAGTTACCTATTATAGACTGGTAAATTAAATGAGAAGTTCCTCTAATGCAAAATAAACTAAGTGACTGAGCTAAGTTAAACGGCCCTTGAGCTTATGAGTTTTTTGACAGAAACAAATTCTTTTTTTTTCTACATCTGTTCTGCACAAGCCTTCTGAAGGTGGCTTGGTGTCTAATCAGTCAGATAAAACAATACAAAGTGCGATGCTGAGAAGTATATAGAAGCCCACCCTGAAGGATACCAGGGTGACTGCAAACTTGGGATAGTACGGTGACATTTTGCTTATTCCAAGTGTGGTTTTGTTTGAAAACTTTCAAATGCTCTCTTATGTCTCCTTCTCTGTAAACTCAAAGCAACCTGCATCAATTTATAAACGGGTGGGTTGTTTTGTTTATAATTTACGTGTGCACTAAAAAACAGAAGTAAGTCTTTATACATTGTTACTGCAGAGAATAAATATGAAATTGACAGGAAAAGATCAAAATATAAGGAGAAATGGCACGCACTGCAACGCAGATGGAAAGAGAATTGAAATCATCCTCTGCTCCTAGGTCAAAGGACAACAGAGTTTCTGATTTCAGGGTATATATTTTAGTCTTGGGAAAGGAAATAAGCCCTGTCCCGCCAGCAGTTTAATACAGATTGCGTTTAATTTCACTGTGGTAGGTTTCTCTTTCTCAAAGATACACCACAAGTTACTGAACAGAAGAATAATGTGGGGGAAAACTCAGCAGACAGCAACAGAAAAATCCTACAGCTGTTGAAAGAAAATGGAAGGGGGAATATATTTACTTTGTCATCCACACCTAGCTGATGTCGGGATGTGCTTATACGGTGAGCCCCCAAATCATACTGAAGTGCCTGGAAAATGGTCAAAATGAATACAGGAGTCCTGTCTTAACTCTGCACGTTTGTTAAAGTTCATGAGAGAATTGCAGTGCCAATGTTTTCTAAACCACTTTTGTGTTGCATGTAAATTCTTGATTTCATTCTCTGTAGTAGGTACGTTTGTGTGATCTAGTGGAAAAAAAAACCCCAAACCTTGTGTTTATTTCCATCAAATTTAGTATGACAGGCAACTAACTTATTTAGTCTGAAGGATCCTGATGTTCTGAAAGTTTTGTAGATGTGAAATTCTCTGCACTACACAATAATAAAAATAACTTCTGGAAGTTTGGTGAGAAGCTGCATATTTTAATGGATACTTTCCTCATAAAATATTTTTTTAATAGTTTGCCAGATGAATAAAAGGACGTTGTTACTATAACTGACTAGGGTTAGCAAGAAAATTGGAGTGACTAGTAAAATGAAAATGCAAATGTCGATACAAATACTTAACAGCTCCCAGGGCAAACCATGGGTTGTTAAGAGAGATATGGACATAGGAAGTTTTTAAGGAATTTTGTCAGCTCTTGTCTACATTATTACTGTGCATCCAAATCAAGAATGCATTATTTCAAAAGTAAAATTAGACTGTGCAGAAAAAAAAAGATATAGTCAAGTGTAATATCCAGAAATTCTAATATATCCACAGGGAGTCAGTGTTGCCGGGGGTCTTTTTTGCACCAGTCAGTTAATGGACCCAAACTAGGGAGGCAGAAAATAGGGAGTTAAATGCAGAGGTACAAAGCTGCTAATGGTTACTGTTTATTTTTTCTGACAGAGAAGGTCAACTTTAATTTTGTATCTGTCACATGCCTGAATTCTAATGTATCATGTTAGCAGCTTTTAAGAATATTCCAGAGATGGTTACCAGAAGATAATGCAGAAATGAAGTATGGTGGTTTTCATAAGTGGGGGAGAGAAACGGTAGGCTGACATTGTCCTTCGGTGTAAATCATTGCTAAGTTTAGCCAGACAACTGTCTTTCTTTAAAGTTCAGGTTAATGTTCATTGTGCAGACAGGATGATAAATAATTGCAAAAAAAAAAAATGTTCATCTGACTGGCTCTGAGTAAAATCTAAAAGTTGATCTTTTGCTTTATTTTTAAATCCGGAAAAAATATTTTAGAATATCTTTTTCTTAAGCAAAAAATTGTTTTCCCCTATGTACTGATGTTGCATTTTCTCACTAGCAAGAATGGACAGTAGCAAGAGACTTTCCTTTCAGAAAGGCTCTTCTAAAATCCAGCCACTGAAAGTTGTGACTATGGTAAGCAAGCCCTGTGTTTTTAGAATAAATATTCTAATGCCTGCTCAGAATGTGGGCGTGAGTACGTATAAAAAGTGTGGTTTACATTCAGTTTTCAGTATGTTGACTTAACGGGGGATTTTTTAATTGAAAAAAAAAAAAAAAAAGGCAAAAAAGCTAGAATCTGACCTAATCATGACCAAAAAAACTGCTACTGTTGGAGGTGATAAGGACAGTGACTGTATATAGGTACTTGCAAATTTAAATAGAGTTCTATAAAGAGAATTAAGATTTGTCTTTACATTTCAGCAAAAGGAAAATGCGTTCCACCTAATTTTCCTTCACAAGTTTTTTTGGTTTTGCTTTTTTCCTGGGAGGTTTGTGACTGATAATATAAAATACCTTTTAAAAAACTCATCCAAACAAATGTCCTTGCAGCCAGGAATATGAAAGTGTGTTACTGTACTGCAGTTAAATTAAATAATTGAATATGCATTTCCTTAGAATTAAAGCACTATCCTCAACATTTACAAAATTAGTCCCTTGAGAACCTGCAGCACGTGTCAAACTGTTTCAGAAATTTTGGAGTGAGGAATATCTGAAATTCAGGCTATTCTTAAACAAGCTGGACAGATACAGATTTAAGTAGTTCAGCTGGAAAGTGCTGGCTTACGTTTCAGCTTTTGTGTTATTTTCTTTTTTTTTTTTTTTTGCAGTTCTGTTAGTCACCTTTAGGAAAAGAACTTCAGTCTGTGCTCCATAACCTTTCTGTTTCCTTAAACTAAATTTAGTATTTTCTACCAAGAAGTGTTTTCTTTTCTGAATTTGTTAGTTGGTTTTTTTTTTTAATTATTTTTCCCTTTTCTTTGTAAACTGTAGTATTTACTTTTCACAGCCTTAGCTGACCAAGAAGTAAAGCAGCATGGGAGGAATAAAGCAGATATGGGTGGGGTTCTCTGAAACAGATTCATTTTCTCTGTGTGCATTTCTCTGCTGTGGAATAGACTTTTTGCTTATTCACATAGAGGGAGTTTAGAAATGTTTTTAGAAAATGCAGATGTGCAAAGCATTCTTAATAAGGATGGGAAAAGAGTTTGCACTCCCCTTTTAACCACTCTCTCACCTCAGCCCTTTTCAGCATGTAACCTTATTCTCTGTGGGATTACTTGGATGAAAACCAATTAGAGAACTGCTCACACAATATAAATGCATACAGATTAGTACAGATTGAACAGTACCAATGCCAACTAATCATACAGTATATAAAGTCCTAAACAATATAGATATTAAGGAATGATGGGGAAATGGACTCACATTGTTATAAAACTGAGCACAAAATGGAAGCAGCGTAAAACTGTTTATTTAAATAATAAATAAAGTATAGGTTTTCTCTTCCCCCTTCCTTCTTTTTTTCCCTTTGTGGCAATCTGCCCATAGAAAAACTAAATATACCAAAGAAAAGTCAGCCCACATGTTTTCCTGGGTATTGCCCATGCCTTCGTGGTAACATTAATTCACTGTTGTTTCCCATCCTTTAACTACCTGTCCCCTCAATAACCTCAAATGCAGCATTTAGTCTCCATCTGGGACAAGAATGGGAGAATGGTCCCCTCTGAGGAAGATGCTGATGCCACTTTAAAGGTGTCTGGGGTGTCTGGGAGGGACAAACAGAGGCTGTGAATATAACTGAGTTATTTTAATGCATGGACCCCAAGAACTGTGCAAGCTGAAGGGTTTGTTTCACTGGGTGAAGCCTGCAAGAGGATGGCTGCAGAACCATGAGATCAGACATCAGTTCTCTTTGTGTTGGTGTTGTCAGTTCCTGACATCCCATGGAGGATATTTTGAGGAAAATACGGTACTTTCTTCTCTTCACGCCTGTTGCCCAGCTATGGAAATGGAATGATAAAAAAATCCAAGACTCCTTCAGGTTTCATGCTCTCTTCATACTACAATGTCTTGTTCTGCCGGTGCCTACAGCTTTGGTCTTGTGGTTTTGTGGGGTTTTTTGGGTTTCTTTTTGGTTTCGTTTGGCTTTGGGGGTTTTTTTTGGGTTTTTTTTTGGGGGGTGGTGGTTTTTGTTTGTTTGTTTTATTTTTGTTTTTGTTTGGTTGGTTCTTTTTTTACCTTTTCCCTGTTTTTTCCATTATTATTAATAGGAAAGGACTAGGCTTTCTAATAAGCAATAAACTCCTCCTACCTCCTTCCTCTGATGTTTCTTTGTTATATGCAATCACTGTGGAACCTTCTGACTTTTTAACATAATATCACAGACCATTTTCAGGCAGTTCCTAATTAGAGTCATGTGAGGTACACATTATTTACTTTAATATTTAATATTTAATAAAAGGGCTTTTTAATCCTTGAAAAATGTTTTGGCAATAGTCTTGAAATAATATCCTAGAATTTTGAGTGGCCTATTTCATTCTCCTGGGCCACTGTCTGACTGATCTCTTAGCTGCTGAACTAAATTGTCCACTTGCTATTGTAGCATAAGTGAGAGAGTAAGAAGTCTGTCTAGATATAGCTACAAGCCAAAAGTGAAAGACAAAAACACACATAAAAGAACTGAGTCATGCTCAACCAAACCTCAAGAAAACTAAAAGAAATTAAATAGTTTGAAGGAGAGATTGGTGTACAAATTGGTCCTCTCCAGAACAGATGTCATTTTTAGACCAGCAGTGATTATGCATTGAATTTTACTCTGGAAGTGTTTACTATAGCATTCAGAAAAAAAGGCTAATTACTGTAGTAACTCCTTGTACTATATGGTGTCTGTTTGTCTCTAGCTTCAAAGAAGAGAGAAATCTCTGCTACCAGGGTTATTACATAATTTTATCTGGATTTCTGTGCTCCAGTTTTAATAGAGATGTGCATGATCTCAAATGTCTGCAGTCATTAAGCTCTAACTGCTTAGTTCTGTAGCTGATACCCAGAACCAAATCCTGACGTGTGTGCGCAGGTACCAATTATGTCTGAACAGAAGTCCTGGATAGGCCCTTGTGCATGTGACTCTTTCGTCAGATGGTGTCTAGATGCCATCATTTCCTTAGCTGGAGTATTCTAGTAATGATTCCCCTATCATGAGAGAAAGGCATTTTACAGGTGATGGAGGGAGAGAGAGCAACAGGCAGTGGAGAGCCTTGTACCTAAGCAGTGTGATTTTTAGTGCCACAGAGCAGAGGGTAGCAGGGACACGCCGTCTAGGTTTGCTCTAGACCTACAGGCTTTGGGACTTAACTGCTTCCTTGGCTGAACTTTTCATTTCGGATCTTAAATGACAGTACATGTTAGTAAATATGAGGACCTACGCTGGGGCTTCTGGGTTTTGCCTGGAGATGGGATCACTGGGGTTATTACATAGAATTCTATATATACATAGAATCATAAAACCGTAGAATCATTCTGGTTGGAGGAGACCTGTAAGTTCAGCAAGTCTAGCTATTAACACAGCACTGCCAGGTCACCACCGAACCGTGTCCCCACCACATCTATACGTGTTTTAAATACCTCCAGGGGTGGTGACTCCACTGCTTCCCTGGGCAGTCTGTTCCAGTGTTTGTCAACCCTTTCTGTGAAGAAATTTTTCCAAATGTCCAATCTCAACCTCCCCCGGTGCAACTTGAGGCTGTTTCCACTTGTCCTATTGCTTGCTACATAGGAGAACAGACTGACTCCCACCCCGCTACAACCTCCTTTCATGCCATGTCTCAGTGAATTTGAGGGAGTACTGACCTTTACCAGGAGAAATTCAGGCCCCATTATTTTAAATTTAAGAAGGAGTAACTTCTTACTACTAATATGAATAATTTCTCAGGTCTTCCAGAATGAGATTTATTTTTCCTCAAACACCTTTTATTGCTGTTGCCTCATTACTCCCCAGCCCACCTTGGTCCCACTTTAAGAAGGAACCAGCTTCCCCCGTTGCATTGATATGGAACGTCAAAATCTGACCCTCCTGAAAAGGCAAAACTGTGCGTGTTCAGTTCATCTGAATGTTTAAGGCACATGAGGACATATTATTACTTACCATAATAACCAACAATGCAGATGGGAAGTTTTCACTTAGAGTACTTTGCCACATCACCTCTCATACCAAGTTAAATGAAGCATATTTTGAAAGGAATTATTCCCATCTAACAAGCAGGACTATATTCTTCAGATGATCACTGAAGATTTATTTTATTTTGCTTTCTGTCATAGATTTGTCAAGGACCAGTCAGAGAACTGAGGCATCACAAATCTGAAGGTTTTAAAATAGAGGAAAACCTATTAGGACATCAACTCCACCCTTCTGCTAGGAGAGATTTGTTACTGGCAGCATAGCCTGACGTGCTTTGTCCAGTCCAATTTTTAATGACAGTTGCTCTTGTCTAGAAATTCTGTCAGGAGAAGTGATGTTTTAGAGAAAAAAAAAATACAATAAAATAAAATCAGTGGACAAAGACTACTAACATAGGAAATTATATGGGGGTTAGAGGTTTTATGTGAATTTTCTGCAGTATCAGAAAGCACTTGTGCAGAACCAGTGAAGAAAATCTGAGCCAGCTGAGGGAAGATGCCCACAGTTTTTTTGAGCATAACCATAAATGATAGCAGAGCATTGATTTTTTAATAACAATTTTTATGTTGTTCTCAAAAAATGTATTGGTAGGAAAAAAAAAAGTAAAGGATGGAGGGCTGCGTTTGAGTGGACAAAAGAGCAAATTGTCTTCCAAGGGTAGTGCAGTGCAACACTATTTCTGTTGCAAGTACGGGAGGGTGTAAGAAAGCAGCATTCTGCTTACTGATTCATCTCAAAAAGCACGCTGCATCCTGAAAACCTGCCAGAACTAGCAAGACATCATAGGTGAATTCCTGTTCCCGAAGAAGTAAGTAAGGATCTTACCATTGACTTCCTTGGGGTTAGGATTTCACACAATAGTTGAAATTTCTGTTGTGCAGTGCAGAGCCAAGCGGTAGCTGGAACTTCTACTCATGAATATGCATGCACGGTGCTGTACTGGGAAGCGAAATGAGGGCTTCAAAGAAACCAGGAGATGTCAATGTCTGGGATGCTTTCTCTACCATCTCCTGACCGGGTCTCATTTCTGCTAGGCTGATACTAATCCTAGACATTTCTTATGAGTTTGCATTCCAGAGAATAATAACCTACCTGAAAGACAGTATTTTCTCTAATTCCTTTTTAATATCCTGTTCATGTTCCTGAGTGTGTAAGTAAGTAATTGATATGTTATTGTTATGCTTAGACTTCGGGGGTATTTCTGAATGCTATCTTTAAGGAAGTAGTGTCAGAGCATCATGTGAATTGTAAAGGAAAGGAATACCATAGCTGACTACCTCCTGTGACCAATAAAGCTCTGTGCCACGCTCTTTCAGACTTCACTCTGTCATTGATACTGTCAGTTCCAGGCTTCCTGCTGGTCATATTTACAACCCTAGGCAGCGGAGGAGGAGAGGCAAAACTACCCTCCCAATAGTAGAGATCTTACTCAGTGAGGATCCTGAAGATCGGGCTGAAGACCCCGAAATGGATTAGCGGTCTTTGCTTCAGTAGGTGTGATTTTTTTTTGGTGCTATTTGGAGCACCTGCATATGCCCTGGATACTTCTGTAACATCTACCTCAGCAATAAATTTCACTGAGATCATTCTCGTCCCTAGTTTTAATAATTCAGATTTAATATGGAAGGAATTATACATATGGCCTCCTAGTCAAATCATGAATATAGCATATATATTCATGAAAAACTCACATTTTCTATAGCTTGTCCACCCTCCAATGCTAGAAAATCTGAGTTAAAGAAAAAAACACTGTTAGAAACAGTAGAAATTATGTATTTCTGAATATAAAGTGTTGTGGAGGGCAACAACTTAATATGATTTTGCTTCATCATTTTCAAAAATCTACAGATCCCCCTTTTTTTTTTTATTTTATTTTACTTATTAGATTCACCACATCAAAAGATAAAAAAGTTATTGTCCATTTTTTATGTTTCTGGTACCCTGGGAGCCATTAAATAGAGCATTTTTAGTTTAGAAAACTCAAAAGTGGAAAATATATATCAAAAGACATAGTATCCAAATTAATTGAAAAACCAAGAAATTGTCAACAAAGATTTGTCACTGATGGTAAGTTTCTGCTTCCTTTATGCACTTTTCACTTATATATCAGAAAATTTTTTTACCAATTTTAGTCACCCATTACCTTTCCCTGCCCAACCGTTCAGGTGGTCACAGCACTGCTGCGGGGAAACCTGTGTATATAAAAAAAACCCAGACTTGTTATATATCTTTCTTAATAAATTGTTCCAGGTTAGAAAGAAAGGGACACCACCTTTGTCACTTGTCCTGCTCATCGCAATGCAGCTGCTAGGCTTGTGGGGTGGACACCAAGGAACAGGATGTCCCTTTAACACAGTTTACTACTTGCTCTCTACTGGGAATTTAGGGCAGCTTCCTTAAGAACAGTTTACAATATAGATATGAATTAGGTCCCTAATGTAGCTCAGCAGGTTTCTACCCCAAAGTCATTAGTAGAATTGTGGAAAGAGTAAGAGCTGGCTAGATCTTGTTCTTACTGAAGTTTGCTGCTGGAGATTGTAGCCTTGTAAATGTCCATACTGCAGGAGAAACACTATGGGTGAGCCTGTGTCTGAGGGCGGAATGGAAACACTGCTAGTAGGATTCAGCTGGCCTTAATTCAAGTCATTGCTCCCAAATGTCCAGTTATGGCCACCTACTGATCCTAGTCCAGCTGGCAGCATGTGCATATAAAAGTCTCCGTGGAGATAAACAGCAATTAAATCACACAGAGAGAGAAAGCAATTGCTGTTGAAGAAGCTAATACTGGGAAATACTGTGAAACCAAGTTCCTACTGCATGCGTAACATAATTTCTTATAGGATTCAAGCTGCCTGCACCAACGTAGAAAACGCTGATTGCTTAAGCATATTGGAGGGAGATAGAGCTGGATATGATTTACGCTGTTCAAGGCCACAGTGCCTGTGCTACTGTGATGGAAAGACATATGGTGCTTGCCTGAAGCAAACCGAATACAAGCAGAGGTCAGTCTTGCACTGGTGAATAGTATCTTGTATGTGGATATGCTGTGCTACTGGAATTCAGCAGTGGCTAGCACAGCTTGTTTTTCTATTGTGGACATTGTAGAACTGGGGTTGCAAGATGAAACTGTGCTTCTCACTGGAGATGTTACCCTGAAAAATGTATTTGTCTGCAGCAATGATAGTACAATTTCTGTCATGGGAGCCTTGTGTCTTTGTTAAGAATTTTCATTTCACCAAAATATGATTCTATTAGACACTGCATTCTTGTGGTATTTAAAGGAAATAGAGTGGGTTAATACCCAGGAAATTCCTGCTTAGAGAATGGAATTTACTATTTTGGATATTTACATTGAAGTATTTTTTCTTATATAAAAATGTCTGTGAAGAAAAAACATCCTGGAGTGAAATGTTATTTACCTATACAGTGGATTTTTACAGGAATTTTGTTTTCAGCTGCTTTGACTCACCGACCCTTTCTGTTGGTTAGCATTTGGATTTTGTTAAAAATCAGAATTTTTATTTCTCATGCACTAAGTTTAACTCACATAAAGCTACTAAATGGTAATTTTGTTTCCATCCTGATACAGTAAAAAATAACCTCTTCGTATTAAGATGACTTTGCTTTTTTGTAAAGATGTGGCGTGCAGGTCAAAATCAATATGTATCCAAGTCCTTTGTGGCAAGAAAAGATGGATAAAATGCTTTGAGACAAAATTTTAAAAACAAACACTGTAATTAGCTTTTATTTAGTCTTTTTTTTTAAGACAATGATTTTCATTTCATATGGAAATGCAGATTTCTTCAGAGTAATTTCATGTTCTTTTTGGTTTAAAGCAACTTTTTTCCTTTGATTACTGAAATATGCAGTTCTCTCTATTTAACACGTAATACCAAATCAACATACTTCCCCCTTCTTTTTTTTTTTTTGCTGATGACAGTCAGCAGAAATCATGTTCCAAAATGCCCTGAGAACAAGGGCATTGATCTCAAGTGAGACTCTTGTGCCACCTTCCCCTTGTCACTTTCAGCTGTAATTTGTTAAGATATCAGCTCTAAATTATTAAACACTTTATAAGTATAAATAATTCAGCAGTCAACAAATAAAGTGACAGCCCATTAATCAGTTTCCGTACATGTACATAGGTGGCATGCTGTGGTCTGTGCTGGGGGATGAATTCTGCTGAGGTCCCTGTGCTTTGCAGCAGTGCTGCTGCTTCTCACCTTAGGAAAAGGCTTGCATCCCTCTCGTAGGTTTGTCATTTGTTTGCACAAGAGCAAAAAAGTTTTTCCTAAACTCCAGGGCAGGGCCTGCAGCAAACTTTGTGGCTTCTCTTGTATGGGACCACATCCATCGCCTTTCCTTCTGGCCTGGGTTTACATCTTCCGAAGGCCAGCCCAGCCGGCTGACCAGAAATCAGAAAGCACGCCTGTAAGTGGACACACTACAAACTGCCACAATCCTCCTGGCAGCAGGGCTACCTCTTTGCTATTTCAGGCGTCACCTGAATGAGAGAAGCAGTGTGTGAATCAGACTGAGATTCTTGTACACGGCCCATGAGGTCAGGACCCATCCCTTCCTTAGTATTTCTGCAAACTTCTTGTTACACACAAGCAGTACATATCAATGAAAGGCTGTTGGTAGAAGAGTATATTCCAAAGGCAAAGTTTTCTTAGGGTTTGTCAGTACAAAGAAGGCCGATTTTGTGCTCCTGAAATTCTACCGAGAAGCCTTCAGTGGGCACAAATGTACTTTCCTCCGCAGAAAGTGAAAAAAAATGCCCTCGGACATTGTTATCCATATATGCTATGATTATTCTTGGTAAAGCTGTGTATAAGGAGTATGCACTGCACTTACCCGTGCTGATATTTAAAAAAACCCTCCCCAATCTTTGGAAAGTATTTAAAGAAATGCTGCGAGGATTTTTGTGTTTTCACATCACCATACAGCAAACATAAATGTGCAGCGATCGCCGTTAAGCCTTCATTTTCAACACTGCAGGTGTTGCAAATTTGGATTGGCACTAAAAAGTTTCCTCAGGAAGAATGGGAGAAAGGGTTGCTTGACAGCTTTCCATTCTCATCTTTCATAAAAAGCCTGGGAAATTCTTGTTGTAATGGAGAGACTACAAAGAGGCAACTGAAATGATCCTAAGTCAAGGATCAATCCATCATATATGGGAAAAGATTATGTATGTGTCAATCTCTCCTGCTTTTTGATGCAGAACAAATGGATGTTACCCTTAGTAAATGGTTTATATGAATGCCAGTGCAGCGTTTTAATAGAACAGGCCAAGGACAGGGAGACCTCAGACTTCAGCACAGTCAGGGTTTCTTGCTGGATAAAGCACTAGACTGGAACTCCTAAGACCTAACTTCTGGTCTCACCAAGCTGTGAGATAACCTTGAGCAGGTCACTTCACCCCTACACAGCACCCTTATGAGACTGCAATAATGATATTGACCCTTTTTGTATGGAACTGTGAGGTCTACTGATTGAAAGTTCTGCAAGGTGGTGGTGTCACCCTGAGCGTAGCTGGAACTTGGACGAGACAATTTTTGGACCACATACATGCAAGTGAAGACATTCTAAATTACACTGGTGATTTAATTTGCATAAGTGCTTGAAGAGAGAAAAGTGAGCACCTGTGATGAAGCTGGTCTGAATAATATAGAACATGTAAGTGCAATGGCAGTAACAAGAAAATAATGTGGTTCAGAAACTGAATATGAGAAATGACAAGCAACTGGCAAAGGAAACCCTTCACTAAATAGAATGCAATTCCATAGTGAAACTGGGTAAGCTATGCAGATTTTTGTAAAAAATAAAACAATATGGAAATTCTTCTTACGGTGGGATCAAATTAAACTTGTTCTTTTATCAAATGCCTAAGCTGAAGTGCTTACATGTAAATAAGGATTAGGTTCTGATCTTTCCTGCTGTAGAATGGATGCAGAAATCCATCGTCTGGTTCAGGACTTATTCACTGGGACATGGGAGAGTTTATTGCAACGTCACAGAGCAAACTGAGGGTAGGGAAAACATATCTGAGATTACTTTTCTGACTATTAAAAGATAGTCCCTGGTCAAGGGATCAGGTCTGTGGATAATGAGTGCTTTTAAGGTCTGCAAGGTTAAGATGATGTCGTATCAGCTATATATAAAATGGTCCTACTGGCACTCCAGAAGCAGAGCTCAAGGTGAAAGTTAAAACTGTCATGGAACAAGGTGGCTGAAAAAAGTTGCAAGGCCAATTGACTGGATCAGCAGTATGGTGGCAGTTAGAAAGACAGGCAAACTGATGATCTGCATCAATTCAAAAGACCTCAATAGCATACTAAAGTGCTTATACTGTTCCCTGCCAACAGTCACTGAAATATTGCCAAATCAAGTGAACACAATAGTCTTTGCAGTCATGGATGCCAGAGATGGCTTCTGGCAAGTGAAACTGGATGCAGCAAACAGTTACTTGACAACTTTCTGGACCCTGTTTGGGTGCTATCAGTGGCTGACAATGCTGTACAGAACGGGAATCGCTTCAGGGGGTACCAGCAGAGATTGCGCACAGCCCCTGAGGGTTGTCTGCTGCAGATATCAGTGCAGATGACACTGTTTATTCTCATGTGGGAGGGCAAGGATTGAGCTACGGCCAACCATGATCACAAATTTGCTCTGGTAGAGACAGCAAGAAAGATCAGTCACAAGCAAACAAGGAGAGCTGTACTGGCTCGGAACAAAGCTTGTTAGCCTCATGTCCTGTTTCTAGTGGTGGCTGGTGGAGGAAGCCAGGAAGCACAAAAGTGTGTCAAGTACCCAATCCTGAAAATTTCTTCTACACTGAAATTTAGGGAGGCAGAGATGGCTATAGAGCAATACACATGCACACACCACCTTACACATTCTCACTGGCACCCACAGGACCACCAGTGCTTCTGAAAAGCATTATTTTCCCCTGCAAAAAGGCACTTTTTTATCTAGTTCTTCTTTTCTCTTTTTTCTCTTTTCTTTTTCTTTTCTTTTCTTTTCTTTTCTTTTCTTTTCTTTTCTTTTCTTTTCTTTTCTTTTCTTT